>JARCZZ010014711.1:0-25271 GCA_030323915.1 Brotogeris chrysoptera
TCATCCTATCTTCATACAGGAGGTGCTCCAGTCCCTGATCATCCTCGTGGCCCTCCTCTGGACTTGTTCCAACAGTTCTGTGTCCTTGGTTTAGAAAATTGGACTCAATTAAAGATATTCCAGTCTACGAAATCACTGCCAAAAAAAAAAACTAACTGGACTAAAAAAGACACAACCTGACACCAAACAGTATTATGAATTTTGTTTAAAGCACTGATAGCTCTGAAGCATATGCATTTCATGCCATTTCCAGAGGGAAAGGCTGCTTAGCCATTTTCAGTGAATTTTCCTCCCTCTCCTCCCCCCCAGTTTTTTTCCTCCTTATGATGGCAGAGCTATAAACCTCTTGAAAAACTGGATTCTGGAAATGGTGACAGCTCAAACTACTGCCTTGTCAGTACTGCCACTAAAAAAAACTCACTGTGCTGGTGGAAGAGCAGGTGCTTGCGGGGAGAAGCACATCACATTGCATATAACCACTGCTACTTAGCCCAATTTCTTCCCAGGTATCAAATCAATACACGTTACTCATTTTCCTGCTGTTTTACTGCAGCAGCTCTCTTTGATCCTACAGTTTAAACCAAAACTCACTGTGAAAGGCATTGTGCATACAAGTGCACCAGTCAGCCCTGCTGAATAAATCATCACCTCCCTCTAATTAAGATTAATGTTGCAGCCTTTCCTGGTTGTAACACCCTAAAGGTCCAAGCTGAAAGCATTGAGTTGGACAGAAACACCCTGCCTGCGCATCTAAGGCAGCCGTAGCAATACTGGTAGGTTATCAGCTGAGCAGAAATGTTCACCACCTCCCAACACGCATTTGTGCTACATGAAGTTGGCAAACTGGTAAGAATTTAGTAATTTCACTCTCTTCAGCTTTTTCCTGCTCAAATTAACAAAGATCCTACCCAGGAACAAATGAGAGGCTGGTTTACCCTTAGACCTCCCGAAGAACCTCCATCTTTGCTACCAGCTGCACTGAAGGCAAGTGATGCCAAGCAGTCATTTTTATCCAATGCCAGTCCCAGCTATAGGGCTGCTTTGTCCTGCACCAGTGACAATGCTATGATGACCATGCCAGCAGCTACAGTTCTGGCAACAGCACGAAATTAAGAGGTAGGGGAAAGAGAATCCTATGAAAAGTTACATCCTCTTCTTCATGGAAAACGAGGCTCATACTCCTGCACAGCCCACAGGCATAGCAGCAGCAAAGATGAGGCTCATTTGCACGTACTGTGCTGTATGACTTTAATTGTGAGATATGACTCAGGTAGATTTATCCCAGACATTTTGCACGAGAGCTCATCAGCCAGGCACTGCCCAATCAAGCTGGATGCTTCTTGTTTAAATCCAGGGCACAAGAGGAGATGAGCTCCTATTAAAAAAAAGAAGAGGTCAAGAAAGGTGACAGTCCCTCCTGGGCAGGAAGCCTCTTTCCATACGCATCAGGAAGCGCTACATTCACACATATGGAACTCTATAAATAAGAAACAAGCTAAACTCTCTCGTCACTTGAGCACGCTGAAGCTTTAAAATCTATCCACAACCACTGCTGAAAAGTTAAGAAACACTCCAAACATTTTTCTGAAGAAGCTGCCTACCTTGGTGTTAAACTTAGAAGGCATTAGGACCACCAGATGCACCCCTCCTGCCGTGCGACAGTTATTCCGACAGGAAAGCCCAGTAAAACCCAGGGAAGGTCTATTTTAATGCATGCTGTGTACGCACAGCGCCTAGCACAACGGGTCTTCATTCAGGGTTGGCTCAGTGAGCCGGAACCAACCCAAGAATCACCTGGTGTCCTCAGGCACAGGAAACTTTGGTGAGGACCTTGGGAAGAAAGGCAGACTACAAGCGGCAGACCATGAAATGCAAATCTGGTGGCACTTCCAGGCTGCAGATTTGCCGCAGCTCAAGATCTCAATCTGAATTTATTTGCACAGAATTTCCTATGGCGTAGGTCGCACATCAGTCATGTGGTTGTAGTGTCTGATCTAGACGCATGAAGGATTCTCAAGTAAAACACAAGTGAGCCCAAACCCTCAAGACAGTCAATTCAAAACTGCTGACAGCCGCTGTTATTTAAGTACAAGGCACAAAAACGCATGTTCCCTAGCTCTGCTTCTGCTCTTTAAATCAAAGGATGCATTTAAATATATAATCTTGCAAGCTAGGTGGAAGACATGCGATCGCTCAGAAAGGTTTAATTTCCCTTTCCCTTCCCCACTTTCCAGCAATTCCTTGCAGAGGATCTTTAACATATGAAAGGGTTAAAGGCCAGTGAAACACTCCACAACCCCACTCCCTTAGAATTGGTACCCAAGAAACATCTGAGCTTTCAGAAACCCAGAGGGAAAGAGTTACAGGCAAATAACTGTTTGCTAATTATATTTCCAGTACTGACACTATCGAATAATGTGGTCACCTCGCAGGCCGTGTTTTCTCAAAATCATCAAGGAACTGAGAGAGCAGGGTCTATTTCTCAAGATTCTACTATTTTCTGAATCACATTACGGAATGAAAAACGGGACTATCTTTCAAGAAGCCACGTGCATGTATTTTCATATTTTACATTTATTATTCAAATTAAACACGATGAATGCCTAACTGTTGTTCCCACAGAACCCAGTTCAATTTTTGAGTTGCTCCCCACGAAAGCTTCATGGCAGCACGGTCATTTGCCAGGGATAAGCAGCATGTGTGGAGAATTATTTATTTTAAATCAAAGGCAATGAGAACACACAGTTTTAAAAAGAAGAAAATACAAATCAAAATGAAATAAGGAGGAATTATCAAAGTACACTGGACAGAAAAACTACTTCCTATCTCTCCTATTTGCAGCTCAAGAGCATGAAAAGGTATATTTTCCTGGACACAAGTTACACACTAAAACAAAATGGAAATGGATACGTGGCTGAAACAGTGCTTAGGTGCCTGAATCCGTATGTCAACATACATTTTTAACACTTACATGTATAATTAGGTAGACATTTTGCACACTTCTTCGAGCATAGCTGGGGCTGACGCGAACAACGCGGTTCTAGCACAACTGCTGCTTGGCAAGGACGCAGTCTTACACGCGACCACAATTTCAAAAGCCCATTTTTCAGCAAGACATTGATTTGTGTCCTAGCTTAACCACCCACTGATGTCATCCTCATTTTGGGACAACAGCATTCAACGCACTATAAATACGATCAATGAGCGACCCTGTACATACGAAACAGATTGTGTCTGACAAGGCATTTTATGGGAATCTAGCTGAACAGCAAACCTGCCTCAAAATACCAAGCAGTAATGGAGATGACTGCATTTAATTTCATAATTAATTTCTTCAGGAGGGGAGTAGTTTGCATTTTAAAAAGAGGTCTCTTCTGCTACATTAAAATGGGGGCAGGGGAGAGGGAACAGGCAACAAATCCCAAGATCGAGACCAGATCTCACCTTCCCTTTTCCACTCAAGTTCCCAAAATTAACCCTGCGGTGGAGCATGCACTTAACTTCAAAAGGTGGATTTGAAGGAAGGTCTCTTTGCTGCAGTCATGGAGGTCTGTAAACCTGCAGATCAGCCAGTGGCACTGCCAGGTCCTGCGGTGCAGCGTGCACATACTGAAAATACCACGTCTAAGCCACCTCCAGGCAAGCACACCAGAAGTGCAGACCCTTTTCCCCCATTTCTTCTCACTTAAAAATATAGTATGCTCAAATCCAAAGCCCCCTTGTTTACAAGAATCACAGTTTGACTGCAGATGCTTTATTTTCCTTGTTCATCACACAAACTGCTCTTGACCTTGTGCAATAATTGCTTGCTTTTCACTCGCAAGCCCTCCCCTCTGCTGCTATTTACATTCAGGGTTGTGCTGCTCTGATCACTGAGCCATTTGTAACAAATGCCTTCTAAGATGGATAGTGATAAGTAGGACAGTCCCCTGTTTTCATTGATGATTAATACCCAAAAGAGCTGTAGAAACATTTTAATCAAATCAGATGAGGGGAGACAGGTTAACTCTGTTACCCAAATGTACCTCAAGGAAGCCTGCCAATAACTTATTTCAATGCGAGGAGGAAGAGAAAGGGTAGTACTTGGGTCTCAAACTTTCTGAGGTAGCTTCTGCAATCCCACTGAGACCACAAAACCATCTTCTCCCAATCACATCTGCAGGGGTTTCCAAACTGCAACCTGCTCAGGGCCCCCTGCACAGAGGCTGTAGCACGTTATCTGCGATCGATTTGAAAGGATCTACAGGGTCACTGTAGATCTCCTGTGCCTACAGCAGCATGGGATGGCCAGATGAGAAGCGCTTCTGCAGAGACGCCTGAAAAGCAACAACTACTGCATTGGGAAACTGACAGCAGTAGAAAATCACGGCTTTGCCTTATAGATTTACATTTGTAGATACTTCTATTGGACACATCTTGAGTTTTGTCCATTCCCATGAGGTCCATGGAACTGCATTCTTACAGCATATATAATTCAGATCAATTAACTCTCATCTCAAGCCATTCAAGGAATAAAAAAGAGAAGCAAGTACTGCTGACATTTTATTGTGGTAGGTCATATCTGCAAGAGGTAAGTGTCATATCTTCTTTTGTTCACAAAGGAAGGCAAATTAAAATCCTGCCACAGAGTGTCTTGGTATTCTTTATCTTAGGCTGAAGAACGCTACAAATAAGGCATTCCACTTAATGCAGTGCTTGCTATGCTCACTTTCCAAATATAGAAGACAGCAAAAAATACCATGGAGACATCAAAATTTGACTAGACTCCACTGTTCATATTGTTCTTAAACACTGGTTTTTAAGGAACACAAGCTACAGGTATAAGTCTATACTAAGGGATGTTCTTAAAGGCTCTGTGTAGCCAATAAATTGTACTGGGTTTTCAAATGCTTAGTGAAGGAAAACCTGTGCAAAAATTTACTAATTAACAACTGACTGTAATAGGGTCAATTACTAATGCTGACAAAGAACTTTCTCCTTACTATGAACATTAAGCTTGCTTTCTCTTCAAGCCAGGCATTGGAGCAATATATATTAAACAAGCTGTTGATTAAATGTTTCAGGTATCACTTCTGAACTAACATATTTGGATGACTTCTAAAGCATAAACAAAGCATATGCCACATAACCCCCCACTAAAAACTGGGTTTTGAAGAAGTTTAAAGAAGTATCACCTATTCAAGAAGCATGCAGGAGATGCTATAAAAAGAGAAAAAACACTATTAATGGGACTTATAATGAAGAGAGGGCGAAAAATGACACCTGAAAATCCTTAGCACTTTATATGGCACTTGTTATCTTCAAAGCATTGCACAAATATTAACTAATTAATCCTTACAGTTTTCTGCCAGGTGATAGGAGGCAAAGCTTAATTTAAATAGTTGGAGTAAGATTCACACAGGAAGGAATTAACCTGGAAGAGGCAAAAGGGAGGCAGCATCAGAGCAAGCCAGCACGCAGCTGATGCTAATGCAGCACACCACCACACATTCATGGTGTGCCACCTCCTGAAAAGAGGGGAGGAGGAAAGAAAGAGTCTACGTGTAGTCACCCAGCATATACGGTACAGGACTACAAACCCAAAGATATCAGACAGGACATCATCAAGGCAGCCACAGATGAGATTACTTTTGTTACCTGTGTTCTGCTAGCGCACAAATCACAGCATATGTCTAGCAATGCTACCAGCTACTCTCAGTTAGCAAAGTGCCAAAACTTACGACCTGCTTTACTATCACAATTTTTTGCCATTCACATGCTTGAAATGGTAGCAGGATCAAGGTAAACCATAACTTACTTCTAAAGCAACCCTGCCCACATTAAGAAATTTAAGGCAATGCTACTTTGTGATTCTGCCTGTAAATTGGATTGACTTTTTTCTGTTCACAGACCTTCAAGCACAACTCTGAAGAAAGGTGGGTCTCATCATCTCCATTCTACTGAAATGAAGGAACTTAAGGAACTGTGTCACCAAAAAGCAAAAGAAATGGTCAGGAACAGAACAAGCACCTCTACCATCACCAATTGGTCAGAACACGCAAGCACCACTTCTGATGATAACACCACGCTTGTGGCAACACTCCAGGCTCTGTGAAATAAATGGGCACTTTGGCACCCAAGCAAATGGATTCAAAAAACCACTCCATCTCCATAAGGTATTGAGTTGAGTAAAAAACCCAGTCTTGAAAGCCAAGGTTTAATTTGGAAAGGGCATCTGAAAAGAGAGAGCATAGCCCACGTCACAAGTTTTACAAATCGGTACTTTCAAATGGAAATGGACAAAGTAGGAATGGGATGCAGGGGACAGCAAGTAAGAGATATGCCTCTGCAATACCCTTCCTCTTACTGCAGTGAAATAGTTCCCAAAGCAGCTCCTGTAGTACAAACAGGAGCTGGATGGGAAGAGGCACTCCCAAATTCAAGCCCAAATGAAACAGCAAGAAATAAGAACCAGCACTGCAGAGGACAAGCAGCACTTGAGCCCTGCCGGCAAACTCACCAGAGGCAAAGCCACTGCTGTCCGCTGCAGGGCTACCTGCAACAGTGAGCCATGTCCAAGCCCTCCCCACAGGCCTGGATTCACAGCTCGTGTCAGCACTCACTGGTGCGTTCCTGTGACGCTACTGGGACTAGAGGAGGTGGAAGCCTCAAGTGTTCCTTTCAAGCCTTTCTTTGAAGGCACTGGTTTGAATGGCACCAGGTCACAAAACCTGCTTCCCAGGGGCTGTATGTCAGTCAGACTCTATTGACTCAGTTTTTCTGTCATTGAGCAAACACTCAGAAGACAAACTGACCTTTGCCATGTTGGCCTGAGATAACATTCATTAGAGTTTGCAAAGCAAACAGATTCCAGATGTGTAATCCTGTTGGAAGCAATGGCTGGACTCTGCTAGGAAAAAGACAGTACCCAATACATCAGAAGAAACGTAAATCCAGCTCTGCGTGAAACTCCTTCCCAATGCCTTTAACAGTAAATTCAGTCCTTCGAAAGTGAAATATAGTCAACCACTTGACGCACCAAATAGGGAAGTGTCTCTAAAGTTAAACCACAGCTTCCCTATGACTCCCCAACTCATTCAAGAAATGAAACTTTACAGCAAGCAGAGATCACTGCAGCATCTTCCTCACGTGCGTGTAACATTCATAGCGATGCAGAAGATAACGACATCTTCTATTAGAAGATAATGAAGTGTTTTCTTCATCCAGCTTTGAAGTTTGCCTCTTACAAATGCAGGAAGCCTTACAGAGAGAAGGATTTCAGTTCTCAGAAGCCAACCCCAGTATTGGGTCCTACTTTAAAAATGAGCCCTATTTTTCAGGAGCACTGAGCATGCACAACTCTAGCTGCTGTCCCAGGTGCACTGTCAGCACTCAGCGCTTCAGGACAAAAAAAAAAGAAAGAAAAAAGTCTCTTCTGGGTACATAAAAAAGGACAGGCTGGAAGGAAAGACAATGTTCTCATTAACCTCTGGCCTAGCAAGCAGCTGGCATTACCTTACACACTGAGCATTAACTTTACACACTGAGAACATCCTGATCTAACAGGCTCGCCAACTTTGCAAACATTGACTCAATAAAATAAAAGCAGGTTTTGCAGCGTCACAGCTGTAGGCTAGTTTTTGAATCCTGGCATACTCAAGCTACATATTTCAAGATGAAAAATCGCACCTTCAAGTGTAAGATAATGCAAATTGGAAGAAATAATTTAAACTACTTGCACACAGCAAACGGGAAAGAATTAGCTGATCAACAGCTCAATGAAGACATCTGCTCAGCATGCAGCATCACAGAGCAAATAAAATACTGGGGCAAATTAAGAACGGTAAGAGAATAATGTCGATAAATTATAATAGCTTCATACAATTTTACTGACAACAGCAGGCCCACTCTGCTCATCCCAAATATACCAGCTCTGCAACACAAAAGGTCCAAAGATGGGCAACCAGAATAGTTGGAAACAAGAGATTCGCATGAAGAAAGCTGACAGAAAAAAAAATCTTTTAGTCTACCAAAAGAAATCACAGTAAAATGCTGACATTAACATAAAATGAATGTTACAGTGAGATAAGGTCTGACAGTCACAGTGGATATAGAAGGAAATACCACAAATAACTTCATGCGTTCAGTTATTTTAAATGAAGTGAAAATTCAGTCCACCGTAACTACACTTGGTCCACAGTGTATACTTAGTCCGAAGAATGCACTACCACAAGTATCGCTAAGTACAGCGTGCATTAAAGATGAGCCACAGGGGAAAAAAACCAAAAACCACAGTAAGACCTCTTTTTTAATTTTTAGGAAGAGTTCAGCCTCACTTCAGTAGAAAACAATAAATAAATTGCAGATAGCAGAGGTCTGGGCTTATAGACCAAGCTTAGGATTAAAAAATCATGAGGGCTGCACAGCATTTCTTTTTCTTTCCTAGGTAATGGCCAGGCCCCTGTCAGGGGGAAAGGGCTTCACCAAACAGGGCCAATGCTTTCTATCTGTCCCACAATGGCAATTCTAATATTAGTAGAGAAGCAGTGTAGGGCAATTAACAATTCCACACTTGACTGCATGAATTAGATGAGCACTCTTAGGTCACGCGTTTCCAAATACATTTCAGATCATCATGCGTGCACAAAAAAAAACACAACACAGATTTTAGTAAATTATTAACTCTATTTGTCCAGGCAGAAGGAAGAACTGTAGTTCATGGTAGTAAGTAAATAAAGCAGCGCTCTAAAGCATGCCTTGGTCAATCTTTGGAGCTTCTAATGCTAAATTCTGTGCATTAAGAAAAAACGAAAATCAGACATTCAAATATTTCTGTAAGTCTCACAACCTCGGTGAGGGAAGGGGTGTTTCACTGGGTGTAATATCAATGAAACACAGCCAGACCCTCCGGAACGCACCAAGGCAGAGCACACCACACCACACAGCCACCACACCGCAGGGCCGCCCCGGGAGGCACTGCCCACGGCACTGCCCACGGGCGGTCGTGCCCGCGCACAGGTGAACAAAGCCGAGCGGGGCAGCGATGCTCAGCAGAGCCACGCCGAGGGGAACCCCATCTGCCACGAAACTTAGGAACGAAGCGTCCGTCAGTCGGAGCCCCCGGGGCCGAGGCGGGGGGGGGGGGCTCGCAGCCACTCGAGGAGACAACGCCGCCCGCCGGGGTGGGTTTTCTCTGGGTGATTCTGAGCAGCAGACAGAAAGGGAAGGAGGCGGGAAAGCAGCACACGGGCTGAGGGCCGGGAAAACACCCCCAGGAGGGACGCTGCCAGAGCCCAACCGTGCGGTGCCGCGCGGAGCCGAACCCGCCCGGGGCAGCGGCGGGTGCGGGCGGCGGCAGCCGAGGCGCCCATCCCGAAGGCCCCGTCCCGCTCCCAACTTTCGCCCAACTCCGCCGTCCGCCCCGGGAAGCGGACACCATCCGCCCGTCCCCTCCGCCCCGAGGCGCGGCCGCAGACCACTCACCTCCAGGCCGAGCAGGAGCAGGAGCAGCGGCAGCGGCACCAGGAGCCGCCCGCGGCGCCGCGCAGCCCCCGCGCCCTGCCCCGCCACAGCCATCGCCTCCGCGCCGGACCCGCCACCGCCGCTGCGGGTGCTGCCACGTCTGGCGGCGCCGGCGCGCTCCGTCGCTACCGCCCCCCCCCCGCAGCCCGAGCGGCCGGACGGGGTTTGTAGTTCGCCCCAAGGTAAGGCGGAGGTAGTTGGGGGGGGGGGTCGGTATTCAAGGCAACGGAAACCTCAAACCCACCCGACATCCCTCTTCCCCCCCCCCAAAGTACCGCCAGCAGTCGGAGTTGAAAAGCCATCTCCGCCCAATTTGCTTCAACAGATGGTAGAAAGAATAAAGTTCCAGCTCTTCTCCGGTGCCCCACTGGCCTCCCCTCCAGGATTTAGTTTTTGTGCCTCCATCTCCTTCCCAATACGTGCCTCACTCTAGAGAGCCTATGGCAAATAGCCTCCTTCCCTATGCTTTGTTTGTCAGGGTCTTCAACGCTTCTGTTGGTCTTAGATCTGGAGAAAGAATCATAGAATGGTTTGGGTTGGAAGGGACCTCTTAAGATCATCTAGTTCCAATCACCTGCCATGGGCAGGGACTCCTTCCACTAGACCAGATTGCTCAAAGCCCTGTCCAACCTGGCCTTCAATGCTTGCAGGAATAGAGCAGCTTCTCTGGGCAACCTGTGCCAGTGCCTCACCACCCTCACAGTAAAGAACTTATTCATTATATCTAACCTAAATCTACCCTCTTTCAGTTTAAAGCTATTTCCCCTTGTCCTGTCGCTACATGCCCTCGTAAAAAGTCCCTCTCCAGGTTTCTTGCAGGTCCCCTTTAGGTATTGGAAGGCTTCTGTAAAGTCTCCCAGAAACCTTTTCTTTTTCCAAGCTGAACGGGCCTAAGTCTCTCAGCCTGTCTTCATAGGAGAGGTGCTTCAGCATCCTGCTTATCTTTGTGGTTCTCCTCTGAACTCTCCCTAACAGGTCCACATCCTTCTTATGCTGGGGGAGGTGAATAAAGGAACAAAAGGAAAGGGGAGAGAAAGCTAACTGGATGAGAGGCTTAGAAACTAGGACCTGATCTCCTTGCAAGTTGCTCCCACTTGTTATCATTAAATCCTAAAGGAGAGCCCTGCTTTATCCTCACATGTTGGCAATGATGCCAAAGTGCAAGCAAATAAATACACTGAGTCTGCCCAGGATCAATTTGTGCAGCCTCCATTATAATCACACTATTGGAATGATTGCTGCGTCCAGACGAACAAACCAGTCTGAGCTTCTAGTTAGGCACATTCTGTGAGCCAGCTTTGCCTCACAAGGACAGCCCAGATGTCCTGACACTAATCTTCAGGTCAAAGCGAGTCAGCCGCATCCTAATTGGCTTCCCACGAACAGAAGGGATCTTCACCTAACTGCCCAGTGGCAGTGTGAAATTCTTCCTTGGCTCAGAAACATCAAAGGAAAATCAAAGGCATCTTTTTGAGTCTGATCCTTACGTCTGACTGTCGCCTGAGCATTAGGCTAAGAGGCTGGCTGCTAGGGAGCAATTTGTAGATCCATACAGCTGACTGATCGCTTCAAGCAGTGATCATGAAAACTGAATGCCGTTGACATTAACAAGTCCCCTGGTGGAGATGTAATTTTGCAAAGCAGAAACGCTCCTAGAGAAAGTTATTACGATTAACATTTACACTTTTGTGGCATCTTTTGCGGCAGAACCAGAGTGCACTTTTCTCAGTCACAGCTGGATAACTTTCAGCAAATCATTTCACAGTGCTATGCCTCACTTCCCATTCGCAGGCAGCCTCAGTTAGCCTGCCTTTAAATGGGGCTAGCAATCCTTCGCTCATTCTAAAGTGCCAGTGGATGTCCACATGAGGAACAGCACTGGAGCCATCAGAAGGAGTTTGAGACGAGGAAGGACTCACAGCCAGAGAGAGACTTACGGAAGGGAAAGTTAAAAATCTTTTCACCCTTCAGTGGAAGGACCCAAACCAAAACATCCTCTGTGTCAAATACCTGTACCCCTAAAGTATGTGCTACCTGCACTGCTTCTCCTCACCTGCACTGGAGTGGATGGAGGGGTGCACAGTACTGGTCACCGCCACCCCTGTGGCCAGCTTCCCAACTGGTAATAACCAGCCTGCTAGCAAAAGGCTACAGATCCCCAGCTGAAGCCCATTTGAAATAAATTGTCAAAACGTCCAGGAATAAGTAACCTCTTCCAGATGCTGCTCGCCTTCAGATAGTTGTCTGCAGAAGCTGAAAGGCTTCTGCACACAACCACCCTGACTCATC
This sequence comes from Brotogeris chrysoptera, assembly GCA_030323915.1. Lineage (NCBI taxonomy): Eukaryota > Metazoa > Chordata > Aves > Psittaciformes > Psittacidae > Brotogeris > Brotogeris chrysoptera. The sequence goes on from JARCZZ010014711.1 coordinate 11,791, forward strand.
CAGATCTCTAATCTCAGTTGGATATCCAGGTCCTCAAAGACTGTTTGAATCCTTCTGTGACTCTTTTGTGTAGAAACTGTTATATCTTCTGATGCTTCGCATCCCAGTTACCAGTATCAGGCAATGAAAAAGTAACCTCAATGTGGCGAAATTTCTATGCTGTGTCATCACCATACGGGATGTGCTGCCATTGTGGTGGGAAAGATAAAATCCTGGAACATGGTGATTTTGTCACAGGAGTACATTTTTATCGTGATGGCTTGAGGAAACATTCTCAGGAAGGAAGAAAAAAAGAAGACAAGCTATTTCAAACTGTGCTTCATAAAGGTTATATAAAAAATCCAGTTTGGGAAGCTGCAGTTCTTATATATGGAAGAATATAAAAAGGGTATCTGTGTGGCAACTACAGCTTCTTTCTTACGGCTCAATAATTTGTATTGACATGACAGGCATTGCCAAAACTTAAGAGACAAGATCATTGAGCATCTGTCTCGGGTCAAAATAATGTATCAAGTATCAGCTCTAGACAAGTCTCTGCACAGTGGCAACTACTTAATCAATCCAGTCGTGCATTACTAATGAACTCATTACAGCTGTATCTGTAGCTGCCGCTTTCCAGCATCCCAAGTTCTACCCTGTATCTGTTTGGCATTAATATCATATGCTCCTTGCTTCTCTGTAATTGTAATATTTGTATATGGCACCACAAAATACTGGAAAAGCATCCATTAATTCACCACTGAGAAGCAAGAAAGAATTACTGCCTTTGGATTATAGACCAGAAAACAGTAGCAGAGAGATTATATGATTTGCCCAAGGCTATAAAACCAGACAGTTTCAGATCATGTTAGTTTCCAAAGTCTGCACTGGGTCTGCTAATCCTTACTTGTCTGTCTATATTCAAACCCCTCTTTTACCAAGGCTAAAGTACAAAACCAGACTGACAGTAAGTATGTCTGTAAGGAATTACACCTTCCACGTTTCCTGTGTGTCACTGCTTTATTTGACAAGCTTTATACTTTGTTCTCTTTTTAACCTGAACAAGTCTCTGGTGGCTCCTCACAAAAGGTAAAATGAGTCACCTTTACCACAAAAAATGACAGCAGAGCAGGCAGAAAAAGATGCAAGCACTCTGCAAGCCATAGTGAATCCAGGAGCAATATGGTCTACACTGGGACCCCAAAACTACATAGCATTTGCCCAAAATGAAAGCAGGATTTCTTTTAACTGCCTTAACTACATCAAGTTTTCCTCCTTCCTTCCAGCAACATCTTTTCTTTCTTTAGTTCAGCTTCAGCCAACTGATTTTAATCTGCAGGCTTATCTCCTATAAGTTTTGTGACATCCGTGTCATGGCACTGATTGCATCAGCTGAAAAGAGACATACAAGCTGGTTGCCATCAACAGATTGATGGTATTGTAGCCCTCGGCTCCTCATGACCTTTCCTACAGCACTTCAGCACATGATGAAAAGTAAAAGAGACAGGACCAGCCCCTGTAGGACTTCACATGGGAGCAGCCTCAGAGTAGAGGCGCAGCTGTACATTGCCTTTCTCCAGCTGGGGTCTGACAGAGGGGAGAGCCTGAAGGCAGCTTTCCGCTCCTGCTGCTCCCTCAGCGCCTGATAGCAGGGGCTGCAGATGCAGCATATCCATACACATCAGCTAACGAGTTCCATGAAAGATCATTAGCACACCAAACTCAGGGATATGAAGGTGCAACTATTACGTAAAGGATCGTTTCTTCAGTCAACCATTCCAGTTTCATACTTTTTGTTAATGACAGAACTACGTCATGAATCTGAAGGCACTGCTCTCTGTTATTCAGTTGTGACATGTCTGTACTTTTTACCTGGTTCACTCACTGTGGTCGATGGGTACGGCAGGGAGGCGAGTTGGGCTGGAGTTTAGTCTGAATCCTTTTACCTCGTTGCTCTGCAAGAATGCTATATGCAGCTGTATAACTCAGTGCCTCCATTTTCTGCATTGTACCTGTTTACATTTCTGAGGTCTAGAAGGTCTGTGGACTTTTTGTGCAGACCTTGCACAACACAAAGAAGAAATGCAAACATGCTGTGTGCTTTCATGGGAATTTTACTTTTGTGCTTTATTGTTGTTGTTTCTTTCCTTCTAGAATAAAAGTACTTTTGGACCACAGGTAGGCAGATGCTCTTTATATATGAAAGGAAAAAATCCAGTAGGTACTGCAGGAGTCAGTTAAAAGCTGGGTATAGATATTTTCCAATTATTTCTTCCTAGAAGTTTTCCATTACAGTATTTATTGCTTTCTGTAAGTCTGAAGTCTGCATGCCCCTTTACATGGAAGTGGCCCTACTGTTAAGAACACTGTTGTTTCTTTCACTGAATCTCCAAAGCTGGATGTAATGTGTTCCTGAGTAACATAAAAACCTTTACAATATAGGCACCTTGCTGGCAGGTAGTAGATAATTTATATTTCTCAGTTACCTGCTGAGAGAATAGTTTAAACAAGATTAAAACAACCACTGGAGTCTATCTGTTGTGCACTGGCTGCAGCACTACTGCATGTTTCTGAAGTACTGCAGGCAAGTTGCAGAAGCTTCATAAAATATTTGCAGGCTGTTTTACCTTTACTGCAACATCAGAAGTATTAAACAATGAGCTTCTGAAGAGGGCTGAGATCTGAATCTGAATTCAATCCATCACCCAAACACAGGTTTCCTGCATGAGGATTTACATGTCATACGCTCTAGCAGGGGCTGGCATTTCTACCTGTAAGTCAGAAATAGGTGCATTAGTGGAGTTTAGCTAATACCCCTTGGATTGTGATGGCACCTACATACCCTAGTAACAGGAGTCCAGCTGGTCATTTCAGAACAATATAGGTCTTTCCTCTGCTGGCAAAATGTTGAACTTTAACACGCAAGTTCACATACTGAGAGTAATTCTGCCATGCTGTTCCACAGTAGCCTCACACTAACAGCTAGCAACAGAGAAGATGGGGCTTCTCCTGTGAGCAGAGTTATTATGCCTCTGGTCTGGGTATGGAAAATATTCATCCATACAAAGAGCTGAATATAAAGACATGACTATAAATGCACAATCAAAATATCAGTCAGTATAAAACAGTGTTTGCTCCTGGCCTCAGTCTTCAATGGAGCTGTATCCATGCACAGTAGCTGAGCATCTGTCTCCATATCATATCCAAAAATGTATTAGCATTCAACCATTGGCATATATTTGCCGCAGACAATGTTCTACACAAATATCTTTTGCATATCTATGAGAATATATCCAATACATCCAATATATACATATTCAGTACTTTTCCCTCCCGGTATATAGATAATTTTATATCTACTTTTTTTACACACGTATACATGCACACGTGCACACATATGCATTGCATATATTAAACAGATGCTTTGTGTGGATTTATATGATTTTATATAATATTAGTAAATATCAAGTCAATATGGGTTTTTTTTTTCCCTACTTTTCAGCCTTACTGGAATTCATTTCTATGATTAAGTACTGCCTGTTTGAGCTGAGGATCAGCAGCAACAATTAAGTGTATGACTATGTAGTCACTAGCTACCTGCATGCAATACGGCAGAGTTTAATGAGAGGGATTTTCTTCCTGAAAAACCTTGTCTTTTCAAAGACCACTACTCACAGCCAAATGAAAAGAGCTGCCCTGTGATGAAGCTAGTGTGAAAAAACCCCAACCCTATGACCAAATCCCTTGGCTTTCTGCAGTTGTGCTGTCAGAGTGGCAATTTACCAATTCAGTGGGTCCTTAGGATTTTCTCTCTCTGAACCTCCTTCCTTCCCTGAATATTGCAGTAACCCATCTTTTAGTAGGGAAACACCACAGACAATGCTGCATGGGAAAAGAGAGAAGAAGCAGAGAAGCAAGCAGGAATAAGACCTTGATCCTAAACTCTTTGAAGGTTATGGATTGACTTCAGTGGGCTTTGGCTCGACTCCTAGCTGTCAGGGAGAAAAGTCAGTAAAGAAAGGAAGAAAACCAGCTGAAAAACAACAGCGAAATAAAGGAGGCAGAAAAAAAAATACTAAAGATAAAAGAAAGAAATCGGAAACAGTAAAAGGTAGAGTGCCAAGGGAAGAAAGGCAGAGGAAAGGAGTAGCAGACACCACTAAAACACAGAGAAGAGTGAGAAAAAGTAACAGTGAACGATCCATGAAATCTTGTGCTGGAAGCCTATTTGCTCTTGGGTTTTAAGCTCATTGTCCACATAGCACAACCTCAATGTTGCCATAACTGAGGCTGCAGCTACATTTTCCTTTTGATGTGCTTTATGGAATGCCCTGTGTCCCAGCACCTCTGCCAGCCAGGCCAGCACTTCTTTAGAGAACACTTTGCCTACCAACTGCTGTGTGTGCCTAGGTTTCCTATACAAGGGGAAGTCTAATGTGCATCTGGGACTCACCTAGAGTATGGAGTTGAACTCCTGCAGAAGCCAACAGGAATGCAAGGAGCTCAGTGTCAGAGAAATACAGTCTTGCCTCTTGTTTCCACCATAGCAGTGGGTAGGGTCTTAGAAGAACAAGGTTGGTTTTTGGGCCAAGATTAGGAGTTAGGAGACCAAAATTCTGTTTCAAAGGCCTGTCACGAGGCTCTGGCAACTTTTAATAACTCTATAAAGTACTACTTTTCTCACTTTTTCCTCTTTAAATATGCATAGGCCCGGTGACACATGGTTACTCAGCTGCTACTTGTGGAACAGTGAGATTTGCAAACAGGCTCCACCGTAAAAGCTTCTGGCAAGGTCTGTGTTGAGAATGGACCATCACAGTAAGATTCAGTTGTTCTCCCAATCTGATTTTAAGAATACATTCTTCTTTTAAAAAAGAAAAGATACTTAGCAATACCTCTGCATGGCGCTAGGTACTATAACACAATAGTGAAATCCTTGTAGCACTATAACCACATCGGGAGAGAACTCTGACAGCCAGGTGAATTCCTGTCTGTATCTTCATTATCAAGGGTGTCCTGGTGTCTCCCTTCTCAAAAGAAGACATAATATCTTGTCATGTCTTTGATGACATGTCTTCATCAGACAGATGTTTGCTGAAGGTGAAAAATACTTCTCTCGGAATTCATCCTCAGTCTCTGGAATTGCACTATTATCCTGAGTCAGCCAAACAACACAGTTCCCTCGGATCCAGAAGTGTGATTGGGAGCTCCAAAAGATACCTCTCCTCCCCTTGCCTCCCTGTGCCTTTGGCAAACCACTGAGCAAAGAGCCAGGCTGAGACTCCAGCAAGATGCAGCCAAAGCCAGGTAACATGCAGGTAACGGATTTTCAACAGTAGCATCTTTGCTTTGACTTTAGTTTTGGCTTTTTGGGATTGCATATGCTACTCCCAGGGTAAAAGAACTAGAGTGAATCTGTGGGACAGCAGGCTGAGCAAGGAAACAAACCAGTGTGAAGGGCAGGTCTAAAAAAGTTGGTGTAGGGATGCAGCTAGGGATGGTGAGTAAAAGGCACGGGTGGATGAGGAGTCTGTGACTGCATGGGGACTTTAGGGACAAGTGTGTAGAGCTGAATGATGAGTTGAATGAGGAAAGCTCAACTGGATTTTCGAAACTGGTGGATGAAGCTTAAGATAAGACAGCAGCTAGCAGGACAGAAAAATCTGTAGACACATAGAGCCCTTATTCCAGATTTCTTCTCTCAGTGTGTGCCTCAACACACTGTGATCTACAGATGGCAATTTGCTATTTCTTGGAGTTAACTCTGGTGTCTCAAGTATCAGGATGGGAATGTAGAATTTTACTGATGTCAAAGTCATAACATAATCTACAAAACAGAAATCTTTGTCTGGATTGCTTTTTAAAAATCCTAGTAAATCACATGCACACAAACCCTGTTCAGAGGGAACAAAGTCACTCACTCAAAAGTTAGGAGATGCTAGATTAAGAATGCTTGAAAAACTCTACTAGCCGCTATGAACATGGTTTGTGAGATGGAGTTTTTAAGTACATAACTATTTTTTCCCCACAGATTACCTAACCTGTTTGTTGCAGTAGCTGGGAGATGTAGAATTAAAGGCAGGAGATAGGAGGAAGGAAAAAGATGATCTTATCATTAATGCAGTGTGACCTCTGTGACATTGGGCAACCTGCTTAAATGAAAATTTCCCCACATTATCTCTAAGTGTTCGTATCTCTGTTTCTGAGTATTCAGCTTGGTACCTGATCAGATTTGCAGAAATGCTGGGCACTCATAAGAGAAACTGAATTCAATAGGAGCAGTGCAGTGAATACTTAACATTGCACAGCTGACTGTTCTGAAATAAGGGATCTTAGACAATTAGGCTGTACACTCAGAATAGGAAACTCAACATTATATTCCCTATCTATGAAGCGGAAGGGCATTCTCTTTTGTCCTACTACGTATTGGAAAGACAAACTTGTCAACAAGCATGAAGCATTCAGGCTCTTTAATGATAAACAACACGCAAAAGACACTGTGATAAAGGATATAATATCAAAGAAAAGTCTGAGTATCATGCATTAAGGAAGCAAAGAACATATATGGACCACAGAGGTTAAATCAAAATAGGAAGAGCTACACATGTATTGAGCACCATTTATCCTGTGTGCTGAAAGAGGAAGGGGATTGTGGTAATAAAACATATGGTCAAATATTAACATATGCCTGTTTATCTAAGAAAACAGTTCTGGAGGAAACAAGCAGTGACAAGACAAGAATGTGTTCAAAAAAGTTCCGTCAAGCCTATGCAAAAATGTGTTAAGGACCTATAAAATGGAGATAATTATACTTTTCCTTGCTTTTCAGTGCTTTGAGAACTGCTGGTGAAATCTGCTAGAAGACTTCATGCATTTTTATTTTCACAGGATTTATAAGATCTTCCTGAGTGACTCCAGGACAGCTCAAAGGATGGATCCGAAGACAATTGCAGTCAGTGGGAAGTTAGTTAATTTCGGGGCTTTTGGAGAAAAATCCATGAGCCATCAAGCTCAGTTTCATTTATGAAGTGACTTGATGTCATGAGCTGTGGACCCTAGAGACAAAAGCACAGAGTTGAGGTTATTAGGGTGACATAAGCCAGGATCTGGGTTTGGTTTATTTTTTAAACAAGTTGTGTCTTGGCAGCAACCCAGAAAAAAGCAATATACATTAAGAAAAAAAAAGAAGAGGAAGGATAGCATGGTAATAAAACAGCTACTGTGCTCTGTGAAATATAAGAGGGGGACAGCACTGGTACACTAATAAGGCATTGCCCAGCTGAACTAGTAAAAAGCAATAGAATGAGGTTTAGCTGAGGTTGACGGGGTCACCTGAAGCTCATTTTCCTGTGTGTGCTGCAGAAGGAATATAGCCAAAACAGCCGCTTTCTTTTTCCCTTCTGTCAGTTACATAGCAGAAGAACTGAGTATCTGCTGAAGGCGCTTGTCAATGACAAGAAGCAAATGGTAGCACTAAAAGTGCAAGCCAGTGCAGCAAATGTGACCTAAGAATAAAGGCTGGCAGTGAAAAATACTGCGGATTTGAAGTGCACCGTAGCTATCTGAGTTTATGAAAGAAGTACATCTGGGCAGCTAGCATAGGAAGCAATGGTACAGCACATGTCTGAGATGTTACTATGGAAAGACAGGAAGTGCAAGTCCTAAGAATAATGTAAAAATGTAGTCTTACAGTGGTAAGTGTATTTTATAGTGAAAGACAGAGAAGCAGATTCATTATTTTTAGTCTCTTGTTGCCAAATTCACAGGCCCTGCTCTACTTCTTCAGCTGGACACACTGCTCCTAGCATTGTCGAAATACTCCTTAACAGGCCAAGGATACAAAAGCTTCTGCTTCCCACAAGCACAAGATCTGCTCCACTGTGAATTCCCATGTGTAAGCTTTTATCTCACTTTGCACATGGTTTATCTGAGCCCCATGCTGTGGAAGAAGGCTACATACGTTTCAGTGCGGTGAGTACCAAAGAGTTCCTGTTACCACACCTGGGCTGCAGCTTCTCTGTGTAGTTGAGGATTTGATAGACCACCTGTGCAGGGCCTTCAGAAGTAAAAAGACCCCAGGTATTTTCTTGAGTTGCTTATGCTTAAACTGTGCTCTGAGGGGAACATGAGCAATCCTGGATTCAGTGAATTTTTCTAAATGAAGAATTACTAAATATATTCTTCTAACTTAGCAACTTTCCAAGACAAGAGCTCTAAGCTGTAAGTTCTTTCATTCTGTTGTCATCTCTTTGGAAGAGGAGCCCCATTTTCATTAGATAGCATCCAGCACATGATGTTGTACTCTGATTAGAAGCCCTTCATGCTAGTGTATTGCAACGTATAAGTATAGTAATAATGTTTTGCAAGTTATAAGTTATAGTAATACTTATTTTCCATTTCTTCTTGATTCAGTTTTGAGAAGGTCAGAAAAGTTAGAAATAGAAATGTTCAACTATGTGTGATCTATGGGTTCTTCCTTAGCAGACATCTCTTGGGTTTGCACTTTTCCCTTTCACATTCATATCCAATTGGTTGTGTATTCATAAATGCCATTTTTAAGTGGGAATGGATTTGTTTTAATACTGTCTACATACAGGAAGATTTTAAGGGCAAGAACCTTTTCTCTAATTGCCATATAGACAGGATTTCTTCATAATGAACATGGATATATTTGGGTTACATAAATCAAAACACTGAGCTGTCTGTACCACAAGAGGGATGCTATGACTTACGCAAAGGAAAATCATGACTCTCAAATCTGCTGGAATTACAAAACCACAACTTTAATCAAATCCTGTTGGTTATATGCTGTATTAATACTTAAATACTACAACACAGGCAGGCAAGATTACATAATTAGACTCAGCAAAATAAGTTAATTGTTCTGCAGTGTCAACTCCTATTGCTTGGCTGAAGCACGTTGTGCGAAAAAAGCACATCTGACTTCTGATAAGGTTTTTCTATTGCAATTGTACATACTGTAGTAAAATGCCCTTTTAAATTTCTTTCTTTTTAAAGCTGTTTATTGTTTTTTTCTTATCATGGGGACAACACTACCACAAGGCCTATTTGATTATAATTGCATTTTGGCAGATTAATTTGTTAACATAAATATCAGATTTATTTACCCACATTGCTAGCAATATATTTAAATAATTTAAAAATCCGTGTGACTTTTCACTTTTGATATGTTGCTGAGTTCTGAGTTTACTTAGACACTTCATTAAGTGTATAACAGCTTCCTTCCTTTGGAGTAATTTTGGTTTGTGCAATACGCAATGAAAAGAAAAAAAAGTTCTTTGTTTTCAAACAACAGAGTCCCATTCAAGTGTTAAACAACTGTTATTATTAATTATTTACATTGTGAGAGCTATACAGAGACACCATCATGGAGCACAGCTCACTATGTTAGCTGCCATACAAACATCGATGAAAAAGATGGTTGTTACTATTCCTTATGGCCAATAAGCTAAGTTGCCCAAGGTAACAATGATTTGTTCATAAAAAGCAGCAAAAGGGCCTGGATTAATCCAAACAAAAAGCCTAATTATACTACTAAAATAATTTGTGAAAAGGAAGAAGGAAACAAAACTGGAAAAGAATGTGCTAGATTAACCTCACACCTGTTTGCTGTTAGAGTAATAGGGGGATCGGCTATTGAACTGCTCAGAAGGGCCATTAAAAAGAAGACTGGTGAGGAGTGAAGGTGGTTGTGAAAGGAAATATGCTAAAGGGAGTGAGGCATTTTTTAATTGTTGCTTCCTACATCACTTTCTGCTGCAGTACTGGAGCATCAAAGTCTGAGCAGGCCAGGCTGTAGAGGAAGACTGAGATGATTCATTACTCTTGCCAGCTTTAGCTAAAACCCAAACAAACACCGACTTCCTCTTGCTGCTCTTTCTCCTGGATATTTTTTCTTTACTATCTATTTCTTATATATCTTTCTCTTTTTAGCTTGTTTTAAGTAAGGATTTTTCTTAGTTGGCCAAGATCATGGGCCTTGTTGCTGTGATATTAATAGGCTGAGACCCTGGCATTCAAAATCCTGAACCCTATTTAACTTTTTAAGACTGGTCATGAACACTCTTTTGATTCACTCATCTCCCCAAATTTAATATAACAGTGATGCAGCGATCTTAAAATCTAGAAGCATTATGCCAATCTAAAAATACTAGTATCCATTCTAATTTTGGACCCAGAACTATTTGAATGTGTTTCTTTTATTAATAAACCCAGCATCAGTAGGTGTTAGATCCCTTAGAAGATTGAGGTTTAGGAGACTGATGCACAGGAAGTCTGTGGCATATGAGGATACTGAAGTCTGTAAAACTACAGGATAGAATTCTAATTACTGGATTACCTTTCTCCTATCACATTGCTGTTTCTAGCAGATTTGATTCATTATCATTGCTTCATTTCCAGTATTATGCCAGTTTCCGAGGCAGCCGACACACTATACTGTGTTCCTCTGAATCCTCCAGAAGGAACAGCTTCCCACAAAACCCCACTCCCCTCAGAGTGCCTATTTAAGCATGGATTCTTATGTCAGGAAAGCAGTCAGGCATGCCTTTTTCTGTATGCTTGCTAAATGGTACTTAACCTGCTGTGCCAGAATCCCAGAGAAGATTTTTTTTTTTCCTCTGGTCTTTTTCTGAGAAAAAAAAATGTTTCCTTTCTGTCTACGAGGGTCTTTTCCATTAAGCTTTTGGGGTAGCAATCTCTGCTAGAAGGCATGATCATGATCATAAATGCACCTCAGCACTGCAATTCATGTACGAGAGGGAGCAGCCCCTGTCATTTAATCTGATCCACAGGGGGCTGAGAAAGAAGCAGGTAGAAGCAATGTCTGCTCAATTTATCAACAGCAATCTGACAAAAAAAGTACAGTCCTAGTCTGGTTTTGGTGGAGAGCTGAGCTTTTGACAGAACTATTTTAATTAAAAGTGTTTCTGGTCAATGGTACTTGCTTTCTTCAAAAAATTGCGGCTGGAGCAGTGATTGTAAACATAGCTGTTGTAATTTTGCAACATTAAGTCTTTCATATACTTACTTTGATTGTCTTATGCAGTTCTTTTTAGGCTGTGTTATCCTCCTCGGTACGTTGTGGCCATATGACTGCTGTGATGCACCATTTCCATGTACAAATAAAATGAAAGAGGAGGGCATGTTGATCCACCTACTTATGACAGGGCACCCAACCTGCAATGAAGAATACTGTTTTGCAACACCTGGAATACAGTTCCCAAGAGGCAGCATGGCTATGTTTAGGTATCAAAATATTTTCCTTTTTCACTGCCATTTCAGACTATTCTAGCTAAAAAAATTCTCCCTAACTGCCCATTTTCCAGGTAGCTCTAACCAAGAATCCTCAATGAGACAATAGAGGAAACAAAAGAAGAGAGACCTAGTTAAGGGAAAAAAAGAAACCTAGACTTCCAATTTTCAGATGTCATCATCTTCTAATGAGTTTATTTTCTATCACGTGAGGTACTTAGGCTGATTCTTCAGAAAAAAATTGAAGTTAATAATGATCAATCTACATTTACTCCACACATAACCATAGAGGTTATGATGCATGGCATAATTGCAGTGTACTGAATATTTCCCTTTTATGGCTGGCTGCAGAGAGTGTAATAGCCTATTACTCATTTCTAGGCAAAGGAGTTCCTCCTTTGGTTTAGGTGGCAGGAATTTGTACTTCTGCTGCTGAGATTTTTCAAACTTCATTCTGGCAGATGTAGACAGATATATTTATCATACAGACAACACTGGTTTGTCATTCTCCTTTCAAGATGACCCAATGCACCCGACAGCAATACTGTATAACAAAAACCCAAAGGTGCTCTTGAAAAAGATCTTTTCTAAATGCTCTTTGTTTCAGGGAAGAATTTATCGTGTGCTTTAAATGTTCATGTTTCTTTGTTTCATTTCTCTTTCCCTCAAAGATGATAAAGGAATAGAGAAGACTCCGGGTTAGATCTGGAGTAATTCCAACACCCGTCCATCTCTTATTCCCCAAGTATTTATTTATTTGTTTTCCTGAGAATGACAATCAACATGCAAACAAAATCAGGACGTATTATGTGCATTTACAAGCAAGTGAAACACAACAGAAATAAAAGAAATAATTGTAAATTTAGAATAGTCTCGAAGATAAGACACCAGAGATAAAGTGAAATTTCATTAATGCATTCAAGTACGTTGGCCCAAATCCATGCTGGGATGAATTTGTTTCGCTGTTATTTAAAACCAGAACAAAATCTGACTCTGGAGCAGCTACAAAGAGCTAACAACCTCAGCACAGAGCACAGTGTACTGCATTAGACTAGAGAAAACACATTTAGTTAGATCGCAGCCACCAAAGAGAAAAGATGAGGTTGTAGCTATGGCTTTGGTGAATTCACTTTTGTATCATCCCCTCTTCGTGGGTCTATTCCATGAGTAAAATAAATTTGTTTTTACCTTTCTGCATTGTGAAAACCTTCAGTGAAGACATGCTGTGCTGCCATTTGAGATGAAACCTAGGCTTTGAAGAGCAAAAGTCATGTACCTTTCCTGCCCGAAGGACGACTCAGGTGGAGCCCAGCCCCATTCACATTTACCTGGGTGGCAGCCGGCCATTTCAGCCAGAACATGGCTAGATTTTGGAGGGAAGAATGTAGTGATACTGTTCTCTGTGCCAACTGATAAAAAGGATGAGCAGACACTGTTGTAGGTGCCCCATGCAAGTGTACACGTGAGCTGCCAGAGCTGCCCAGCCCTGCCGAGGAGCTGACGGACAGCAGAAGCCACAGGGTGCCTGCTCTGAGGCAGAACTCACCTCAGCCTGGTGGGCTGCACGTGGGATAATGTCTTTTCCACGGAAAACTGTGAGGTGGGTGGCTTCCCTCAGCCTGCCCCACGTCCCCTTCCCTCAGGATTCAGCGTGGCACCCTTACAGCACCAAGTGGTGGTGACGGGAGTGTGACCATCAAGAGGGCCCCATGAAGCTGGTGTCCTGCCGCCATGTCAGGAGCTCTTTGGTGGCTGTCACCCGGAGAAGGTAAGTCCTGGAAGCTTCAGTCATCTTCGGGTTAATGGGGAGATCACGGTGTTTATAGCACCACATGTACATTTATAACTGATTTAGAGAGCCTATGGAAGGGTTTTCTTGTTGTTTGGTTTTTTTTTTTTGGTAAACTTGAGACTGTCCCTCCTGAGGGTGACAGGAGCTCTCTGAGTGCTGGCTCCCTGTCACTGCTCACCGGAGCCAGAGGCAGTTTCATCAGTTGCAAAGGGACAGAAAGATGTACAGGCACTGCTGGAAGGTCCAAAGCAAACAGCGCTGAACACAGCCCCTGGAGTCCCGAGGTCCTGAGGGGATGGTTCTTGCTCAGCAGAGTGGCTACTGGAAACGCCACACTTGGGGCAGCGGTCAGCACTGCTGGAGCTGCCAGCTGGCAGAGGGGCAAGGGGTGGTTATTTGTAGGAGGTTTCTGTATGGGTTTCATAAAAAAAGACTT
>JARCZZ010014711.1:25281-54373 GCA_030323915.1 Brotogeris chrysoptera
GGGGGAGAAGAAAAGCAAACTTTCTGGTGCTGCTTCAGAAGAAAGAGGTGCTAGGGAGCCGTAAGAGCTAGCAGCTCCCTCGATTCCTGGGGGCAGCAGGGGCTGTCAGAGGAGCCAGGACATGGCCTCCCTGCCAGGGACCTGGTGGGGGGGATGACACGGGACGCAGAGGAGGGCAGCTCCAGCCCCAGGCATCGGGTACCTCCTTGGGGAAAGGCATCCAGCTTGGTGGGACCCATGGGTAGATCTGTGGGGAGCTTGAGATTGGCAATGCTGCAGCATCACTGGGGCAGGGACTGAGGGCCTTGGGCTGGGCTGGAGTTGGGGGAGGCTCTAGGGGCTGGCCAGGGCATTCAGGCCAAAAAGCGCACTCAGGGCCCTGGCAGTGCAGAGCTACTGCAGTAACCATATGAGAAATGAAGTTAGGTATCAGAGAATTCCATAAAAGGGAGCATCTGATAAAAATAAGTGTTTTTACTGAGTGTGTACTTCCCCCGTGGGACATATTGTCAGAGGAGACCACTGAGGCAAAGACCTTAAAGAGATTGAAGAGGGTTTGGTCAGTTATGTCATAGCAAGATTGCCCAGATATGGTATAATTTATGCCAGATTTCAGAGAGATTTTAAAGCTGAACCCATGACAATGTGTAACAGGGAAGAATTGAGTCTCTCAAGGGATTAATTTGAGATTTAAAGCAGAGAAAACAGTATACATATCAGATTATGGCACTGCCTTTTTAGGATACTATTAAAGAGAATACTGATCTAAAGAGATTGCCAAGTTGATAACATATGACAATTCCTATGCCCTAGGTAGAGTGCAGCCATGAAAAAAAAAGTGTGTGTGAAGGGCATGTGATATTAGATTTTACAAGGGCTACACCAACTTAGCTGCTGACAAATGAAAGCATATCTGACCTGAGCATCTTTCAATCAGTGAGGTTCCATCCTTCAGGAAAGAGGAATAACTGACAAAAATATTACTGCTTCCACAAATTAATTCAGGTCTCCTGCTCTTTTATCCGGTACGTAGTCTTTTGTTCTCTCTGTCTCCTGCCCTCCCTTTTTATTCTTGCATGCACAGGAGACAGGAATCCTCCATCACTTAGGTAGCTGCTTGTACTTACAAAACCAATCCAGTGTTATTACACTGCTGATGACGTGTGGAAAACCACCTCTGAATGTGCCAGGGTATCAGCGCAACAATAAGCAGGGCATGAAATCCCACGGCAACTTACATATGAGTTTAGACAACATTGATACAAAAGTTACAGTATGTGAACATGGAAAGAAAGCTGCTGTTTGTACCAGCTGACCCGCTGCCATTCCCAATTTGAACAGCAGCTCTTCGAAGTACACAGACTGCAATTTGTGACCTTCAAGAATTCCTGGTTGAGCCTTAAAGAGAAGGTTGCAATTAGTTGTATCATGCCTTTTCCATAAAGTACACATTTGTGTAAAAGGTAATAAACTAGAAACATATTTCTTTATATACTTTTAACTCCTTCTGCTTAGTAAAATGTCCAAGCACTTCAGGAGCTATTGGGATCCCTTTGCCTACCACTGAAGTTCAGTCATTTCTGGGCTGCAAACCAGCAGCTGCTGCATGATCCACTATTGAACACTTTGAACATTGTGTGTGAAGAATACTGTCTCTTGCTGAAACCACATGGCAAGTATAACCAGTTATGTGTTAAGTGGTGATTTTTAAATACTGTATCACCACAATCTGTACCTCAGATCTTTCACAGACTCTTTTTCCTTCCAACGTCCCGGGCCTTTTTTTCACTGTTTTTCCAACATGCATTGGAGAATACCATAAAACCAGTTGAGAAAAAATCGAGTGACTAGAGGAAACAACGTGAAACTGAGCTTCCTTCATCAGGAGGTGTGTATCTGCTTTGCTGCACTCTGCCATTCAGCATTCTCTTGGCAGAAGTGTTGGGGCTTTACAGTTGTTGTTGTGAACTCTCTACTGCACGCAGGCATTTCATTTTCTCTCCAGCTCACTCTTGGTTCTCCCTTCTCACTTGTTTGTTGTCCTCTTGTTTTTAGCCTTGGCTGAAAGCTTGCTCTTAGCTGGATTTTCATCAGAAACCTGACATAGAAAGACATCAAAGAAATTACCTTATTTTGAGTATAGCTGGTCAAAAAAAAAAAAGAAAAAAGAAAAAGCATTTGGAAATCTTAAATGAATCTTGACTTGAGCTCCAAGCAGCATCAAGACCCAAGAGCTCTGAGTCTGACAGATGCTTTACCACTGTAACAGCAGCAGTTTTAGTAGATTATAGTTCTACAACGGCTGCATTTCCTGAATCTGCAAAACTGACTGCCTAGAAACTGAACTGCTAAATGCTTGGATGCCTATGCAAAGATCTTGCCTGGCTTCATCCTGCTATTCGGAGGAAGAGTTAGGGTTGGATTACAGATGAAAGTCTGGACTAAAGTGAACCTGAAATTTCATAAGATAATGACCTTCAGTGCTCTTCACATATGGCTCTATCAAAAGATGTTATTATTCAGACTTAGCTTTCAAACATTCACAAATTTTGGGAGTTGAATCCAAATTCTAACATCGTTATTCAGGCTCATCAACTAAATACCTTTGAGTAAATCCAAGTGGGTATAACGCAAGACATGCAGTGAAATAAAGGATGTGTTTCGGTGCTGACCGCTGAATTTCATGAACCCTCAGTACCAACATTTGTAGCACCGTGGCACCAATCTCTTGTTTTGAATTGTTCAGTGAAAAATGATTGGAACTTATGTTGCATAATCTTCTCCCTTGTTATGTCAAGAGCAAATGACAGTTTGAAGCGAGTAGTGCTATTTCAGCTCAGCATCTGATGTTTGCTTACCTGATGCAGTGTTCTTAGGTGGTGATAAATGAGAGCTCTTGAGTCAGAACCTATAACCATGATGAGCTTTAACAGGTAAACCTACAAACAATAAAGGATAAAGCTCCTGGGTGAGGGAAAGGTACTGAGTGGTATCTCATTCTGACTGCTTATATATTGATGCCAATCAGGTTGTTCAGAGGTTGTTACATTTCAACCCAAGCCTCTTAAGGCTCCAAATAAATTTATTCATGAGAATACATGTTTATAGCCCAATCTGACCCTACAGAAGCTGGTGGCTAGCTTCTCTGATTTAATCAGATCCAGGCAGACAATTCATATTGGAATGCTCATTTTCTTCTGTGGCAAAATCAAAACTGTCAGGAGTATGCTTCTATATAAAAGCAAGGAGATTCAGAAATGCCTGCAGGATTAACAAACATGGTGGTAGCTCTCTGTTTGTCACATAGCGGTATACAAATAAAATCATCCCAGTTCATCAGTGCATTTAAGCACATTCCCACCTTTAAGCAAGTGCTTGAATATCACCGTCCTTCCTTGAACTTTAAAGGGACTCAGGGTCACTGTTCAAGGATAAATTGATATTTATGTTCCTTGAACACCCAAGATGGGCTTTCTCATGACTTTTTTGCTTTGCTGGATCAGGGTTTATAAACCTGCAAGTTGATTTCTGCCCTAGTCTGTTTAAACATTTCTAACACACACACACAAAAATAAACCTAATCTTCTGCCAATATTCCACCTTTCTGGTCTCATGAGATCCGGGATACAAACCACTGATCTTTCCAATGATCTGACTTACAAATCTAGTTTTAGAAGGCACTATCAGCTAATCACTCCTGCAGTTGGAATACCTAAATTACTGCATCTCTGTTGCATGTGACTAGCTTGGAAAATGAAGTTAAACTTGTACAATAGAAGCAATTTAATACATGATTTAGAACTGTAACTGTCTTACTACAAGTGAATTTGCATGCAAACTTTTACTTGTGTGAGTAACCCTACGTGTTTTGATGAGGAAGGAATATTAGTGAGGTTGGGCCTGCTGTAGAGATTATGGGATCATAGATCTGTGGTAATATTTGCATGAAATGTAGCAGTTCCACTCATTTGGGGAAAACCGTTTCACTTTTTCTGTCTTTTTTTCCTTCCCTATGACTGCTGAATATCACGTTTTTGAAGGAGGGGAGAATCAAGCCTTGTGTATCTCAACCTGTTATGACAATCTGAATATAATACATAGGCAATCAAATAATTGATTGTGCTTAACCTGATTACTTACTGAATGAAATCATACCTGAGATTTAGATAGGTCACTGCTCTAATGAGCCAATTCTGTTGACCCAAAAAAAACCTTCAAGCGCCTTTATGGCTGATGGAAGGGATACTTACTATCTTACAAAACTGGATTTTATGTTGTACGTTCATAGAAAAAATTAGGTTGGAAGGGACATCTGGAGGTCCGTAGTCCATCCTCCTGCTCAAACCAAGACTAGCTTCAAAATCAGATCACGTTGCTCCAAGCCTTGAAAAGTTTTGAAAATCTCTGAGGGTGGAGATTGAACAGCACCTTTAGTGATGCACTAGTCCCACTGAGGTTATTTTTTTTCATGTTTCCAATCAGTATTTCTCTTGTTGCAGCTTGTGAACTGTTGTCTTTTGTTCTTTTGCTGTGTTATCTCAGAAAAGTCTGTGCCTGTCTTGTTCAATGGGTTAAGGTAGTGGAAGACTGCAATTATATCCCCTCTTTGCCTTCTTATCTCTAGGCTAAACAAACCAGTTGCCCCAGCCTCTCCTATACATCAGGTGCTCTGGTCTCCTAAGTGTCTTAGCAGCCCTTCCCTGGAGTCTCTCCAGGTTCTCAACAGCTGTCGTTCTGTGAGCCCCAAACTCCAGCTGCAGGGTTGTTCACTCAGCCCTCAGCCTGACCTGGTGCATGGGGTGCTTTTGCCCCCGATGCATGACTTTGTGTTTGTCTTTGTGGAACTTCAGGAGGTTCTTCCTGGCTTGTTCCTCCAGTTTGTAGAGGTCCTTCTGAATGGAAACCCCACTCTCCAGTGTATCAACCACTCCTCCAGTTTGGGTGTCACTTGATGAGGTGGTGTTTTGTCTCAGCATCCAGGGCCATATGGCATAGCAACAGGGTAACATATTGACTTAGTCAGCAAGTGATAATTTTCAGTTTATCTGGCAGGAATTGAATTATTGATAATTGCTGACCAGAATTCATGGAATATTTTTTGCCACCAGACTAGTCTGAACATACAGTATACTTTGCAGTACGTGTTATGCTAATTAGAAAGATATTTAGTAATTGTATTTTGATTATACATATTGAAATATGTTTCTATCTAGTAAAGATTTCTGATGGACAACTTTATATGGAAAAGAAATAAAACATAGATCATCAGTAGTATATAATTATATACATATATAGGAAGTGGTTGGGATTATCTCAGCAGAATTATTGTAACAGTGCACTACTCAATACCTGTGATGCAATATCTGACTCAATACCTGATCCTGCCCACTCGAACCACCCTGATCTGTGCTGCTGCACTGCATGCCTTCAGAAGTCAAGCTCTTGCTTGCTTTGCTGTTGTGCCTTATATTTGACATGCCACCACTATATGTTGTGATGCCCAAACTGAAGGAAGGATGTGATGCTTTGGAGAAGAAGTTATAAGGTTTTTAACTGCTAAAAATGCAAACCAGAAAGTTCTCCCTCAGTGCACTAGCCCACTGCTGCAATCACTTTTCTTTATTGACATCCCCAGCTGTGCTGGTGAAGGGAAGCAGACAGTCTCTGTTAGGAAGCAGTGCAGTGTACAATGTGACAGTGTTCTTAGCTTTCTGTTAACGCAATGTTTGCGGTATCCTACAACCTCTTTGCTGAGGTACTGCAAGAAAAAAGGTGGTCTTTCACAAATTTTTCTTTAACAAAACCCGGCCATACATTGTAGTAACATCCAACCTAACCTTTTCCTGGTGTTTAGCTTTACCAGTGATAAAATAACAATGAATATTCATATTCTACATATTACTAGTTCTCTTAGGACAGCTCAGCCTAGGCCCAAGATTCTCCTTCATCACAGAACTGCTTCCACCACCCTTCTCTTTGTGTGTGAGAGAGGAAGCCACCTTGCCTCAGTAAATCTGGCAGTGAAGAAGGCAGAGAGGGTACTCTGTGGGAGACCTCCATTTCTTAATACTTCACAAGGAGGTTTCCCTGATGTGGGGCCTTCCATTGTATTGCCAAGTCACAAACTGGTACATCACAGTTCAAGAGGGAACATGTCTATAACTTAAAGATCTAAGCCACGTCCCTAAAGTAGCAGGCAGAGCTGTTGGGTTTAGGGTTACAATTCAGGCTTGTTGTTGAGAAATGTCTCAACCTGTGAAACTGCACCTACCCAGGAATTTGAAACCATGATTTCCTAAAGATCACAGATCTGTCTGCATCAGCTCCAATGGACTTCTTTCTTAAGAGAGGAAAAACTTTGTGGTTCAGTCACAACCATCATAGGTGAAGCTACAAAACGGTTTCTTTTCTAAGCCCTTATTTTCAATACATGTCTGAAAATCTGCAAAATAGAAGGTTGAAGTTTAAACTGATTGGCCTCTGCTTAAAGACAAAGATATGCTTTTTAAAGCAGTTCATATTTTGATTGAGAAGACTAAAAAGTTTAATTTAATTTTTTTTTTTCTCCTGACCTTTTAGTTTAAACAGCCCTGCAGCCAAAATGGGTCAGATTTGAAAGTCAATTGGTTTTGATTTGAATTATAAGCATCTGAATATCACACACTGGGTAGCTACAGTACGGGTTTGAGTTAAGTTCATTAAAAACACACAAGTAGGAAAGGACACTGTATTAACTGATGCTATGAACTTGAGTCCTCAATATGGCTGTCCACGTCATGAGTTCCAAATACTACAGGAAAATTACAACCTGGTGTAGAGATACTCAGTTTTACCAGCAAGTTCACATTCCCACTACACTGAGGCTTGCATTTTCCAAACCAAATACAGCAAGTTGCATTATCAAGACATTGGTCATCACCTAAGCAGTGGAGGAAGGAATGCTAACACGTTCAAAACCTGCTCACATTTAGAACCAGACTTTTCAGTAGAGGACAGCTCACTGAACATAACAGTTTGTTGTATAACGGGATACCCGTAATGCTTTTTAATGTAGCGGTTTAAAGGAAAGTTAGAACAGGGCAAGGTACTCCAAAGGTTGTTATGAGAACTTGCAGAATTGAGCTCATCTTTCAGCTGAATTGCCTAAGGTTGTGATGAGGTCAGGAGAGAAGCTGTCAACAATCCTGAATTCACCTTCCATTCAAATCTGGTTCTTGCACAGAGCCTTCAGTGAGACGTCTGATGTGCCAACCAGCATGTCTTTAAATTAAGGCTTAAGCCCCGTTGTAGAGGTTCCTACAGGTAAGAGGTACTCTCCAGGAAAAAGAATACCACTTGTATTTACCAAACAAGTTTTCAGTCCCTTGTATAACATGTGTCTAGGAGCACCATAAAGGTATTCAGCACTAGGTTTTATACTTCCTGTCTCAAGACAGAAGCTATTTCCAATAAACACAGCCTTTAGGCTCAGAGCTTGAGTTAGAGGAGAGGAGAAAGCAATTTCTGATTTAGTATCAAACTTCCTAATGGTGTTGTTAAAAACTGTTTTTTTCACTGCTCCTTTTATTTGCCAACAAACAGGCAACTGCTAGGTGCTGTATAACTTCAGTGTAGATGCTTACTAGCTAACCACAAGTGTCTCAACATTCCCTCCCTCCTGGTATATCATACAGTTAATACAACTTTCATGCTTCATAAGTCTTTGTCTGCAAACAGGGAACTTTCTACTTATATAAGACTTCGTGGGAATACTCAGGCCTGCCTCTATTCAGCAGGGTGACATTTGCTGATTCCATCATGTCAAGTGACATACGAAAATTGGCAATTAATAGTACCTGGCTTCAGGGGGAGAAACAACTGTGTATCACTTGTCTGTAGGCAGCAGAGGCTTCAGATGTAATTCTCTGAAAATAAAGCAGTCGTCCCCGTTTAAGGTCGTTTCATTTCCTTCAAAAGAAGTGAAATACAGTCACTCCAGTGATAAGTCAAGTCATCCCTCTGTAGTATTTTATTTGTTTCATTGCAGCCTCTTCTCTCCAGGGAGCTCATTTGTATTCTCTTGCTTTCAGGTCATTTGACTCTTAGTTCATGTCATGGATTTAACTTTGCCTTCTCTTTAGTATAAATTAAAATGCTACTGTCACCACCAGACTCAGCCTGGAAACCACAACTGTGACTATTTAGCAACCTATCTTACATTCAAGTGAAATGCCATGCACCTAAATATTTTATGGCTAATTGCCACTTGGCTTCAGATCTAGACCTCGGTATTCAGGATAATGCTTACTATCATTATTGCTGGATGCCATTGCTTTTGAGTATTTGCTGATGTCATATTTAGAAATGCATTTTTCCCTCTTTTGAGAAAACATTGTACCATCTAGAAAGGACAGTTTGGGTCATCACTTGCATCAGCATAAAAATGTTCTGCTGCTTATATTTTGGGTGTTTTCCTCATGGCAACACTTCTTCTCCCCTTGCAGAGCTAGAGAAATAAAAACTTGTGGTAGGCTAGTGTAGTGACTGGCTGAACCTATGTGCTCAGCTCTAAATTTAGGCATAATTTAAAATTTTTGCCACTGCCATGTGCACTTTTCCCTTCCCTCAGTCTATGTGAAATGGTCTGGACATCTACTGCAAAATCACTTTTCTGAATGACACTGCTACTACTGTGGAATCATGCTCCAGAGATCACATAGGGGTCCATCTTGTCACCGGGGCTCCAGATGATGAGGCCAGAGCCAAGGTTTTCCTCCAGTTCCTCTCCTAAAGCATCTATCAGTAAAGTTTACCTAAATGCCCATAGCAGCTGAAGTTCGAGCAGGCCTGCGTGGCCAGCTCAGCCATCACATCGATTTGCTGTGCGCAAACGCAGGCTAACACCGCCTGCTCGAGTTACGCTGCAAAATGCAATGCTAGCTGTAGTTCGGGTACTGTCTTCGGATGACATGACTCACTGAAAGCATGGGTTAGATCTCTTCTTACCCCACAAAGCTCTTCTCTACGCTTGCAGGTTCTTGTTCTCAACAGTACCTTATCCTTCTGCCTTCCGCCAACAGCCCGAAGTCCTTCCATCACTAAGTTTTACTCCTCTTTCCTGCAGCTTGCGTCTCCTGTTTTACTCTTCCCCTTCTCTCTCGCTGCTCTGCACCGCTGTGTTTGAAGGCAGCAAGGGTGGCCTCTTTTCTCTACAGACAGCTGCAGTCCCACTCGCATAGGGAGGGGTGCGGGTTATCCCTACTCACTCCAGCCTTCACTCCTGCAGCCAGCCCCCGATGCCAGACAGACTTCTCCTGCCCGAGCCGCCGCTGGTCTCGCAGCCTGCCCACCCTGTGCTACACAGACACACGCAGTGTGCGGGAACCCAGCTAAGGGGCTGCCTCCTTCTTCCCAAGACGGGCGAACCCGCAAGCAGGGCGGCTCCTCGCCCGGGCCGGCGGTTCCGGCGCACCGGGAGGCACTAGCAGCACCTAGTGGTAAAAGGCGGCCTCAGCGGCAGGACGGGCTGCGCGGAGCGGAGAGCAGGAACCCGGTCCCTAGAGGGAATCCTCTCCCCCTAGAGAGGTTTAGGATTTGGAAATTGAAAACAAGTTGTTTTATATAGATCATTTCACATGAAATACCCTGACTTTTCCTGTGGCGTTCCTCTCTTTTTTTTACAGAATCTGAACTGTACTGCTTTGCATCACCAGCCCTTTACTGAAAGGATTTGAGTAGTGTCCCTGTCCAGACAGTGATTTTGCAGACATCGTGCCGTGTAATGACATTAAGGTGTCAGGACCTGAGTGTACGAAGAAACATTCCAGGACTTTAATTTATATGCACATCTATTTGTGGGTCTCTGAGCAATGCATGCATGCCCATGACCAGCAGAAGTACTGCCAGCTGGGGGGTGGGGTGAGTGGAGGGGGGAAACAGCAAAATAGGAGCCGGAAAATGCTAGAATAAGATTTTAGGGCAAGCAATGATTTCTTTAATAGAAAGTACTATCCATTAGATCATTAAATGTTGACAGACATTGGGAAAAAGCTAAGTTTCTATGGTCTCATGCTACCACTGTTAAATGCTCAGTGCCTCATCTACAAGTCTTAGGGGAAAGAAATGTTGAGCTGAGTCTCCTGGAAATTACATGTGCACTTGTGGCATTTGGGGAGGTGCTTTATCCCTGAGGCTAGATAACCAAACCACCCCCTTTACAGTAAAACTGAAAAAGCAGGTCAGCACTGCCCCAGCTGAGCACAGCCCCATGCTGTGTTCTGCTCCAAACACTCAGGCTGCTGTACATCATTATTTAAAATTGAATTTACTAAACTGAAAGATATCCTGCATACTTGGGAAATGGAGGACTCTGGAAGTTATTTACTATTCACGTGTAAATTAAGACAGTACTCTAAGAAGATGCTATCACCAAAAAATCAGCTGGAGGTTTTTTTCTGTTTGTTGCCGGTCTTTGGGACGATGAGGGTGGAAAAAGAGGGACAGATACGATGCCCCTGTGTGCATGGGCAGTTTTCTCAGTACTTTCTGGACTATGCCTGACTTAAGGCTTAGCCAAGAGTTTGAATTTTGAGCAGAACACATAGCTACATTGCAATTATTTTGTACCCATTCCCTGTCCTACACTTACCAGGGCAAGTTTTAAAGTGGAAAGCAGATTGAAAATGCTATACATATAAATAATGTATTGGCTGTTTCGTACAAGCTGTATCCAAAAGAGCGTTACTGCACGAGCAGATGTAGTGATATCGTTACTTGATTAAGAAAAAACTGAGAAATTATGAATAATTATGTATTTTATAATGATCATCTTGGTGGATCTATGCTGCTACTGCTCCAAGATGGGAATTGGAAGAACACCCACTGCCACTACAATTGGCTGTCATAACATTGATGAGCCATCATACAACTACACTGCTTTTCTATAGCCATCACATACTGTCAACACGAACAACTGGATCAGTTAGCAGATGGAAAAAAATCCCAGTCTCATTATGTATGTACACACATACATGCAGTGGCATCAGTGCAGGCCATTCTATCTGGGGATTCAGCTGATAAATAACTGGGGCTCTTATCTTGTTACCCGTAAATGTCACTAAACCAATCCAGGCGTGTTCCATTCTCTCACTGCCCGGCTGCTTGTCCATCAGCAGAGCCCATCCCTCAGCTTCAGGCGGTTGCCGGTAACGCTGCGCGGGCACTCGGCACATCACCTGGGACACCTCGTCACATCAGCCACTTGCAAAAACACGTTGGATGCAGCCTCCCCAACACCCCCAACGGTTCCCCGCGGGCGGCCCCAGGCTCGGAGAGCGGAGGTGGGAAGCGCGGCGGTGCCGCCGGGCAGCGCACAGCGGCGCTGCCTCTCCTTTGCGCTCCGCGTCGCGTACCCGACTCGCCGCGGATTTTCCGCCGCTTCGGCATGAGAAAACTTTGCCGCTTCTCTGCCCTGGTTCACTGCGAACCCGTTCGCCCCCAGGGAGCAGGGTGACATCGCGACAAGGAGACGCAGCCATAGCTGCTGGCCCCGGGAGAGGAGAGCAGCGTTCCACTCTCTGCTGGCTGCAGGCCCTGCCGGGCGGCCTCTCCTGGATCCGCTGCCGTGGTGGGGTCTGCATGTCGGCCCGGAGCCCGGCCGGAGGGGCCGCGGCTTCACCCGAAGCCGCAGCCCCGCGGCTCTCTGCCCTCCGCTCCCATCCCAGATACAGCGAAGTAGCCGGCCCGGCCCCTTCCAGGAGGCACGGAAGGGGGTGGATTTAAATACAAACATTGTTCCGCAGCTGGCTTTCATCCTCACTCTCGGCCGGTGCCTCTCCTCCACCCTGCCCACGCCTGCGGCTCTTAAACCTGCCCGCCCGAAAAGTGTGCCACCCCCCTAACCCCCCCCTCCCCGCCAGCCCCTCCTGCCCCTCTGCAGGGGCTCCGCGGAACCCCCTGACGGCCCAGGGCCGCAGGCGAGCAGCGGGGAGGGCGGCTACAGCGATTCGCCTGCGAAGAAATGCCCTGTTGAACTTTGCATATATTAGTTGACATCAGTACGAGTTGGGGCTGCCAGCCCCTAGCTCCCTCCTCCTTCCCTACCTCCTTCTTCTCCGCCTCCTCCTCCTCCCCCCGATCTCCGATGGAAAGAGTTGAAGCCGCGCTGATAGGAGCCGCCTGGAAGAGACAGCGGCGCGCAGGGCAGGACTTGGGTCCCAACTCCGGCCGCGCCGCGGGGATGCTGCCCGCAGTCGCTCGCGTGGCCCGGGGCGCCGCTTTCTAAGCGCCGGGTTGGGCAGAGCTGCTGCTCCGCACCCCCACTCGCCCCGCCGAGCAGAGCCGAGCCAAGCCCAGCTGAGCCGAACCGCGCCGAGGCTTACCCCCGCTCCTGCGGCAGCCGGAGCGCGATGCACCGGTGAACTCCGCACCGAGAACCCGGCAGCCACCCCGTAAGAGCGGCGCGGCAGCGGGCCGGGGGGCGGGCGGTGGGCCCGGCCCCGGGGCGGGGGGCGCGCAAACTTCCCAACTTGGCGGAGGGCCGGGGCGAGCGGGCGACGCTGGGATGGGATCCCGGGGAGGTGGGGAGTCTTGGGCTGCCGTGGGGCGACGGAGGGGTCGGGAGCCGTGCGGGGCGTTGGGATGTGTTTGTGTGCGGCGTTCGGTGCCCCTCGTCCTCCTTCGCCCTCTGGCTGTGGGGCGAAAGGGGCTTTTTTTGTCGCTGTTTTTGCAGTCCAGCAGCGCTGGAGAGGACGTTAGCTTGGAGGTGGCAGCGGAGGTGGTTTCTGCCCTTTCTCTCCCGTCACCTTCCCGGCTCCTCCTAAAACAGCTGAGAGGGGCTGTGGCGAGAGGGAAAGGGGTGCAGCGGGGGGGAGCCGGGTAGCCTAGACTGAGGGATATTAATGATTTTTTTTTTTTTCAGATGGTAATTTGTCTTTGTGGTAGGGGTGGCCCATTAAATTTCAGCTCACGTCCTGATGGAGATCAAAAGCAAAGGGGAGAGGGAGAGGGAAGTAGAGAGCCTTGTGCGGCTCCTTAGCTCTGTGTATTGTTAGAAACTTGGGGGTGAGGGGGGATGCCAGAAACAACCTTTCTCTGTCCAGCTCTACCACCAGCACCGAAAGTTGGAGATCTGTATTTTCCAGTACTACCATCTGCTCCCCGGTGCTGCCTGGGAGCACGCTTACTGTTACGCCTCAGAGGAAACAAACAAAAGGTGTGCTTGCCAAGAGGGTACTGAACCTGTCTGTTCATGGGCTTTTAGGTGGAGCCCGTGTATAGGGCAGGTAGAGAGAGGTATCTGCGTCCTAAGGGTTTACTGTCCTCTGTTGGCTCAGTTTAGACTCTTAGATAATTTCCTGCCCTGAAAAAAGTCTCCAAACGTGGTAGATGCCAAATCCTAGTTTTCTTGTTTTCTTTATATTTTGAGTTAGGTTTTGATCCCGTCTCCTCTGCCCCCCCCTTCCCCCCCCCCATTTATATATGAATATATCAGTTTGGGATCACAGCTGAGTTTCATTTTTTTGATATGCAAGTGTTCCCTCTCATTACAGAAAATACTTCTTTTCCTAAATTATAGTCTGAGCAGCAAGAGGTTTGCTCTCTTTGCCTCTGGATGGGTTCAGTGGTAGGCTGAGACCCCAAGCCGACTGCACTGCAAACAAAATAGAAACCAGCAAAGCTAAAAGTTATAATGGGCTTTGATTCTGACTGCTGTTTGAGATCAGTGAGATCCTGGGTGAGTGAAGTCAATGAGGAGTGAGAGTAGTTGGAATAAGCTACTCATACAGAAAAGTGCTCTCTTGGTTATATGTGTGATTTGTAAGCACCCAAGGGAGAAAACTGGTCATAAACTGCAGAGAAGAAAGCAGTAGGAAAAAGAAAAATCCTGGTGATACTTAACCAAATTTTTTTTAATGGAGATTTCATTTTTAAGCAAGCACTTGAATCATTAATATCTTTTTAAATTTTTTATCCCTTTTGGACTAAAACTTTTTTGTTCCATTTGGATTGGATGACAAATAGGCTCTGCACTAGGCAGGCTTATAGTAGGGGATCTCTGCATTTTATGTTGCACCCCTTGCATTCTCAGTGAAGTGGAGGCACTTTCTCCTTTTTTTCCTCTTTCTTGCTCTTTCCTCAGAGAGGTTAAGTTTTTGTCCTCCTCTGTCAGGGACATGTTAATGCTGAAGTCATGGTGGGGAGAGAGATCCTGCCATTCAAAATACAGATCTTTGCTTTGTTCATGCCCCCAGCCCATTAGGCTGATAGAATTGGCAGTGGCTGCCCTCCATGACCTCTCTCCCTTCCCGCAAAGAGCTGGGACAACTGGGGAGGAGAAAATGTCCAAACTCCAGCAAGTGAAAAAGCACAACCAAAGAAGACAAAAGGCTTGAACTGAGAGATGTAGGGGCTGAGGGCCTGTGTGCAAGATGACTTTTAACAGGGTGGACCCGATCAGTTCATATAGACTTGAAAAGATGGGTTGGCAATGGGTTCAGCAGGAAAATGTGTAGCCTGATAGAAACTCAGTACGAGCGATGCTGTGGGATTTTAGTTGCTTTGCAGTAAGATGAAACAAGAGCCCAAATAAGATGGCTTTGGTTGTCCGATATGATTGCCCAGGCAGACAGCTGACTTGGGGGTCATATAGCCGCGCCTTACAGTTTTTGCTTCTTACTTTGTAGTCAGTTGCAATAGTCCCGCAGGGGTTGGGCTGAGACCTGATGGGTTCTTGTTAGAGGAAATGTTCCTGGAGAGCAGTGTCCCTCTGTGATATTAAACATGACTTGAACAATGGATTTCTATTTCAGTCAGGATTAATAACTGTGCAAGCAGTTATGCTAGGGTTAAATAAGACCATCTGCATGAATATATTTTCCTGAAAGAAATACATGGCATGCGAAGTTTTGGGGTGAAGTCCAGGCTGTTAACTTGCTGTTTGGCAAAAGGGGGCAGTATCAAACAATACCACAAAGCAATCCACTGTGCATGGGAGTTCTTATGTGTGCTGTGTTTACTGGGATCTGTGAATTTAGGATGTTATCCGGTAGCCCTTATTCAGGTAGTTCTTGTAAAGACATCAGGGTGGTTAACTGACTGCGTAAAACATGCAAGATTAAAGCTGTCGTTGTTTTACTTTGTGGTTGCATCACTTCCATATGCGGTTTGATCAGTGAAAGCTTGGAAGTTAAGCACAATGCTGTCAGTTAAGGACAATGATTGCAAAGCTACTTTTGTTCACAATAAGGAGGCTGACAACAGTAACTTTTTCTTACTCCACTGATTTTTAGGGCGTGCATGATGAAGCCCGAGCTTTGCATTGTTGTTTATATAAAACGCCCTTGAAGGCGTTGTCATCACTGTTTTCCGTAGTAAGAAAACCAAACATTTTCTTCTCTAAATTTAACTTTCTTTGAGAGCTCATTTGTTTGCAGCCTAGAGAAATATATTGATTCATCTTATAAAAAACTGGTTTAGAATGCATTTAAAAGCCTTTTCACCTTTTTTTTTTTCCCTATATGCCTGGAATCATTAGATTAGCATTTCTTGATTCATTTTTTACTGAGAGCCATGGGTAATTTTATCAAGGGTCTGCCATCGGAAAGCCATGCTGTGCACTGGACTCCAGCTTTGTCACTGATGCTCACTGCCTCCATGGCAAGAGCTGCAGCAGCAAGTGCAGACCAGCCCTAAGAGAGAGGAAAAGTGGTGGGAAAGAGGGAGTCTGTCATAGTAATGTAAAGATGTTCTAATGCCGGGGCAGTGCCAAGATCCAGAGTTTAGGTGCAGTCCAGTGTGAAGTCTGCAACTGGACTTGTCCCACTTCAGATCATGGCCAACCAGATCCTTTCTGGTGTAGAACTGAAAAAGGGAAATTTAACCAGCTGCAGATAGTGGTGGAGGCAATTCAGAATGGTTCTCTGGGGGTGAAATTAATTTGTGTTTGTTGTGCAGCAGATACATAATTTCAAGTCATGCTGAGATAGCAAAATCAGTCTTAAGTGATGGATTTATCTTTTACAGACTGAATACTGTGAAGGTGAACTGTCCCTATTTTAGGTTGGATCCTTGTGATTTAGTCCAGGAGACAAACCGTGGAGTGTTACGGTGCTGTCTCTGCTGTGCTGTGAAATGGGGTTGTGTCTGAATATGGGCGGTGTTGACTTTGAGGATCAAGTCAACTTTGAGCATCAAGTCAACACTTCTTTATTATCCTGCTTTTGCCTTTTTTTCTTTCTGAGAAGGAAAAAGCCCCGTTCGCTGAAGGGAGTATGCCAGCTAGTCCTATCCTCTTACACTGTAGGTTGCTGACCCTGCCAGCATGCCCAGTAATGGGACTCATTCTCTCTCCATGGTGGCAATTTTCATTAGCTTTAGTGGGAGCTGTTTGAATACGAGATACAAGACTTAGGCATTGCAACTTCTGTGGACAGCGCTTTGCTTGCTAGAGGCAATTCTTCAAGCACGGCGTTTATTTCACCTCCCTTCTCACCGTTGTCCAAAAAAAGTAATAATTTACCGCATGACAGCAGTTATTCCTTACCCCAGGGTCAAACCATGTGAGCAAAGTGCAGCAGAGCTCTGACAGAACTGTGACTCGCAGTATGCAGGGTCTCCTTGACTACAGGGCTGCGACTCCCAAAGTTACCTCTGCTTCAGCACTCGCATACAGCACTAATTTTTAAGGTCCACACAAAATCACTCAAAGTGATTTTCTGATGCTGAGTGTATAAGTAGTGATAACTCTAGAAGTATTACTGCTTTCTATAAGCAGAAAGGTTTGTTTTGTTTCAGAATGTAATAAGGCTGGGAGGTAATTTACATGTGAAGGATGTTTCCATGCTACAGAGTATGACTCTGAATGGTGACAGGGCTATTCACGTGCTTATAATTAAGCATATACCAAAGCACTGTGCTGGTTAAGGACTGGTGTGTCTTTATTTACTTTTTCATGAGATTTAAAAGAGACCATAACTAAACATGCTGGTTACTAGTCTTAATCCCCAAATCAATCGCAAACACCTTGGGAGTTTGTAAATCATTTGTGTAATTTCTTTGGTTTTCAGGAAGGGGTCATTTGTGGAGAGGAGACAGCACAGGATGTTTTCTTCCCAGAAGCTGCTGAGAAGGAGCTTGATTGTACAAGGTTAACATGTCCCTGGAAAACAGCACCCTACATGATCAGATCTGGATATACACAAACCATAGCAGTGTCTGACCTCTGTGGGTCTTTTGCTTCATTGAGCAGGCTAAATGCGTATGGGCTTTCTAGTTTCAATATATAACATACTCCCTATTAGGCTGCTGCTGTAAGCCAAATAAATTGCAGAGTGCCAGTTTCAGAGGTTTGACTTTGCCCATTCTGCAGCAACATGTCACCAGCTGGGACATAGCAACCTGCAGGGAAGAACCATAGTCATCAGTTTTATGCCTGCCAAATATCGTGCTGCACTCAAAAGCTTAATCATAACTTCAAATCCATGAAGCAGCCTCCCTAGCTGGGAACACCATGTGAGGAGCTGGTGATGTCAAATGGATCCTCCAGCAGTCTTGAACCCTCCGTGCTATGGAGGACATACCCGGATGCTGGAGATGGTTAGATGTTAAGCAGAGATGTTGTCTTGTAGTCCTGCAGAACAGCCAGTTGAAGTCCTATGTACATGATCTATATGCCATTTGCCGTTTAAGGGTTTGGGCTTCTGAAGTTTATATACTTTGCAGATTGCTTGTGCTACAGTCTTCAAAAACTGTTAGCTTTTAAGACAAGCAGATGGCTTTAACAAAACATATTTGCTGGCACCTGAAACAGGTGGATCTGGAATCGATTTATGCAGTGTAATTTTTTCACACCCCTTTTGGAATAATTTTGTACTCAGGAGCCACCTAAGGTGCTTATTATGTAGCCAATAGGGAACAGCTTCTGTCTGACTACATAAGATTTTATACATCTTTTATAGCAAATGCCTAGATTGAAATGCAAAATTTAGTGCTGGGAGTGCATGTGAATTTGTGAAACTCCCCAGAGAAAATGTGGGGGTGTGTATCAGTGAATGAATTATGCTCCTCCATAGACAGAGAGGGCTTTTTTTAGTGGTAACAAATGTCCTGTGTTCAGTGTTTGTCATTTTAAAAGGAGTATTTTTCATTTCAAGTGCAAACCTTGTGCAGGTTACTGATGTGGAAGAAAAAATGAAAAAGCAGCTTTAACTTTATTTGAAAGGATAACAGAATGAAAATTTCTAACGTGGTATGAAAGTGTCCTGACTCAGAGACCAAATTGGTGTTTCCAGACTATGGCTGTCACAAGTTATGACTAGTTAGAATCATGGAATCAACTAGGCTGGAAAAGACCTTTAAGATAATAAAGCCCAACCTTCACTCCATGACTGCTATGACCGCCACTAAACAGTGTCACTAATGGCCTCATCTACATGTTTTCTGAACACTTTAACCTGTCTTTAATAGATGAGTTGTGTGAGAAAGGAGAAGATCCTGCCTGTCTTTTTGACGGGCTGGGAAAAAATTCCAATGAGTCCTTGGCCACATGCTCATTCTTGCAACAGAATCAGGGCCAACAAGCTTACCAGGCTGAGTAGATTCATAGTAAGTTCAAAGAGGTTTTGAGTGGGTGCTGGAACCATCTGCACAACTCAGAGGTAGGATTAGGAGCTAAATCTGGGAACACTTTAGGGTCAGCCTTTTAAGGGAGGATGGTGCTGACGACGGATGGCCTATGCACAGGTTAAATTACTTTGCTGTGTTGCCTGGCCACGTGGAAGTTGTTTAGCCTGCTGGTTTAGCTAAAGGTTGCTTATTTATCTCCTATGACGCTGATTTATAATAGACCAAAGATTAGCAGAAAAAAAATAAGAAGGCAATGAAGGAAAGGGTAAGAAGTTCACTCTGGATAACTCAGTTTGACAGTATAATATAGCAAATTCAAGAACATAAAAAAAGATGCTTTTTTGGAGCCTGTGTATATAATGCAGGGAAGGAAAAATTGTCTGCGTCTCAAAAGTTTGTTAGAGTGATTACAGATCCCCCTGCCCTGCCTCATATTCCTTTCTCTGCTCGCTCTTCCTGGTTGAAGATGATTGCCAGATGGGGATTTTCAAACACATGGTTTGGACAGGGCAATCAGTCTATATTTATACATCACTTAGTATTTAACTCTCTGACCTTTTTTTGGGGTCTGCTGCACATATGAAGGGCATTCTCATTAATAATACAGAGCTGAGCCTCAGTTTCTGCCTGGGTCCAAGGTGCTCCTCCAGTTTAAGAGAACTTAGCTTTAGTTGTAATTGCAGCTAGTAACCACCTCTTTTAAAAGAAAAGACAGCAGGGAAAATAATATTGTTAGTAGCTTGTGGTAGGTTAAAGATACATAATATATTCAGAGAATCATAGAATATCATCTAATTCCAACCCCCCTGCAATGGGCAGGGACACCTCCCACTTAACCAGTTCAACATGAGCAACTATGCACTGAAACTATGTGCTGTTCCAATACTGATGAAGGATGATCTCAACTAACACATAATACAAATTCTGAAGAATTCCACAGTTCCTGCTTTGTGAAGATAGTCAAATGATATAAAAGTACAACTTACCCTTATTTCCATTTTGACAACCATGCTTGGCAGTCAGAATTAATAATCATCAGGGAGAGAAACTGAGACATAAAAGGACTACGGCCTGGACAATTTTGTGCTTATCTGTTAAAGATATGAAAAATAATGCTGCAGAGAGGCGCCAAGTAGGATTGTCAGTGACTGAAATCAGTATGAATTTAATTTCGAGGTCTCTGAATCTGGTTTTACAAGGCTTGCTCAAGGTCAGAGTGCATTAGCGGCAGGGGCAAGGTTACAACCCCTGAAAACACTTATTCACATACTTAATTCTAAATATGTAGTGAAACCCTCTGAATAAAATGTTTCATCTCATTGCTTTTCCTCATCAGGGACATAGATTTGCACCTTACAAGGCTGTGCAATTATGTCCTTGCTAAGCTTTTCCAGTAGGTAACTTTTGATGGTGCAAATCCTTTACTCACCTAAGCAGTTCAATTCAAGTCAGTGTGACTACAGTTTGAGGACAAAGTACCCTGATCACAGGTGCACAATTGGTCCCAACGCTTTGAAGATAAATATTTCGAAGATCATTCCTGTATTTTATAGTTTTTATATGCACATTGGACATGCCTCTGTACAGACTGAATTAAAACAAAGCAAGTGATTAACATCTTTAAAATTTAACGTTTCCCCCTGCTAAGCAACAGAAATCGTTCCAAGAGGGTAATCTACTAGGTGCCTTCTGTATTTGTCTGGGACTGTTCATCAGGAATACCAACCATGATATTTCTAATGCTATGTGTTCTTTCTAATGGGTCTTTGAAATATTAAACCAACTTATATTTGGAATGAGCTCTGCACACCTCCTTCTCTGTGGTTGCTTTGCAAATCCAGGCTTCAATGTTTGCTTTGGAGAATTATGAATTTTATTATACTCCTGGAATGCTAATAGCACTGTTTTTCTCTGTAAATTTCTTCTTCATATTTATTTATTGATTTTTCATTTGAGCACAGTTTTGCAGATAATGATGGTACTCCTGAGAATAGCCTGTGTGAGTTAATTTTACGAAGGCTGAAGTTACAATGCCATCCTTCTTTGCTCTGTAAATTTCATAAACTAAGGCATCCAAAATGCTGCATTGCTTAAGACAACTGGGTAAGATTACTCCCAGTGTTGTATTTCATATGTAGTTTCATAAAGACAAAGTGTATCGAGGCTGGAAAACCTAAATTTCATTTTTCATTGAAAACTCATTGGCAGGTTTGCGGATGACAGACTTTAGAAAAACAGCCTTTTCCAGGGTCA
This sequence comes from Brotogeris chrysoptera, assembly GCA_030323915.1. Taxonomy (NCBI): domain Eukaryota; kingdom Metazoa; phylum Chordata; class Aves; order Psittaciformes; family Psittacidae; genus Brotogeris; species Brotogeris chrysoptera. The sequence goes on from JARCZZ010014711.1 coordinate 46,138, forward strand.
CTTTCTCAAATGAAGAACATTGAGTTGTGAGAGAATGCAGATGAACTGGGGTTTTAGCATTTCACCATTTAGTTTCCATTTTACTTTCGATCTCTGGGATTCTCCCCATCTAGTCCCTCCTCCCACAGTGATGGATGGTAGCTCCAGAAAGGTGCTTTCAGTCATTCTGTCTCTCTTCCCTGAAGGCACAGGATTTCTCTGAGCTGATTCAAGTTCAAGTTGGTCAACTATTCTAAACAAGCATCCAATTTAAATTTAAATCTTTCTGAAGGAAGAGAACATCTTGCAATTCTTGGTTAAATGTTTAAAATTCAGCAGCTCTTGTGATTATGTTGCAACTTAGTTCCTCAGTTGCTAGGTTCTTGGTCTTGTTATGCTCTCATGTGGAGATCAGAGCATCACATTTTCTTGCTGTAGAAATACTTGTGAACTATAGTCAGCTCATCTCTTAATATCTCTGTGATATTTTAGTATGATACTGGATTCTGTGGGTTTTTTTTTTCCAATCCCTATTACCTGACAGCTCTCCTCTGAATGCTTTCTAAGGATGCTACAGGCCAAAGAAGATGGCTGGTAGAAGATGCTACTGGCAGCCAGTAGAAGACAAAGAAGATGCTACTGGCAGCTGCAAAGTTTTGGAAGAACTGGAACAGCAGAGACTGCAGAGCAGAACTGAACAGAGAGATAGCTGGAGATAAGGACTATGAATTTTGAACGCAAAAAATAGGGATAATGGTATAGGATGCTCTTGGTATGAGGAGCTTGGTGTGATACATGCCTGGTGAAGAAATGGAGTAGCTGTAGTGGTAAAAAGCAGCGTCAGGTTTTTAGTGGCAAAGGAGGATGGCTGTGAGGTGGGTAGGAACTGCAGCAGCAGCAGAGCCTGTAAATGAGAGCAGCGTTTTATCAGAGGAGCTCTCTGCAGGGAAATGTCAAAACATCTGTCTGCACTTTGCCTAGGCATAACCAGATTTCTTCTTTCACTTGGGAGCACAGTGATGTAGGCAAAGAGGAAAGAGGCATTTTAAACTAACCGAGGGCAGAGTTCAGGTGGTGTTTCTGGTGAGGAAGACATTCTGTTCTTTCCAGTGTAAGATGTGAGCCTGCAGAATAAAACTCAGTTTTGCAGTCTGCACAAATGCATGAAGTAGTACTCATTTCAGTGAAGTGACCCGTGGATGGGAATTTACTAGCCTGAGCTCTTGATTGCTACTGCAAAGCAAACACTCTTAAACTGTTTCTGAAAGTGTACAGTTGGGTTGCACTAGCCTTAACTGTGATACTTCTGGTCTGCGAGGACTAGAACCCTCCCCTAAGTAGTACAGTTTCTGGTTTTAGCTTGGAAAGATGTTATCATTTAATGAAAACCCTTTGTTTTCTGGCAGTGTACTCTGCTATCTATTTACAAAGCTCTTGAAGGACCTGGCTGTCCATTAAAAGTACAAGAGCCCAGTTCTGCTCACAGACACACTAGTGCAGCCTGCTTGAAGACCTGTGGTTGTGCTTGACTTGATGACTGGTAGTATAAGCCCAAAACCTCAAAGACAAATTGGTACCTGTGGTAAAGAGTTGCATAAGGACGGTACCAGTCCAGAGGTACTCTCCAAAACTAGGTCTGCGAGATTATGCTGTTGCAAAGCCCAGCACCAAGAGAAGCATTTCCAGCTTTAATTGAAACAGAATCCAAAACATCAAGACCTCTATTTCCACTGAATTTTTAGTTTCCCAAATGTTTGAGCATGAGATGCAGAAGTAATTGATTAGAAACAGAAGTAAAATAATGAGGCTTGGGTTGTTTGGTTGTTTTGGGTTTTTTTTTCCTTTCCTGTGCTGATTCAACTGAGGAAGGAAAATAAAAACCCTCTGAAGTTTTTACTTGGGTTGAGTAAGACTCTTCTCCACAAACAGACCAAATGGGCTATTGAAGTGCTTCAGTGCAGTCATCACGAAGACCTGAGCCAGTTGGATTATTTACACGGCAGATTTGTACCTGGTAGAATCAGGCCTTTAAATTAATTGTATGAAGAATTGTAAATAATCTGATGCCTGCAGTTCCAATGGTCTGAGATGTTTGTAGAAGAGATAAGGGCCCGATTCTGCACTAAGGGACACCAGTAGCAAAAATTCCATTTATGTAAGTTGCGTTCTTATCCAAGTATATTTGCTTTTGCAAATGGCATACTACCTGGGTCAGGACTGCAGGAGTTGGCCCCAGGTTTTCAACCTGACAGTGCCTCTTTAAAATTCAGCGGTATAATTTAGGCATCTCTTATTTGTTTTGAATAGCAGAGCTAACATGTCTGTCAGTTACAATGACTTGATAGACATGATTAAAAGGCAGGAGACTGGGAAAAATGGGAGTTTATCACAGCCAGCCCTCCCTGATGAAAACGTGAGGAAGTGGCTCAGTGGCATATTTGCAATTGAGGTGTAACTGAAAGCGTTTTTAGAGATGTGCTTTGCAGACTGCTTTGTAATGGTGTTTTCTATTATGACCAGTTTCTGGAATAGATTATCATGATTGTAGGAAGCACTTCAAAGCAGATTGATGTAGGAAGATCTTTCATTGAAAACTTTGGCTTCTTTATAAGACAGAAAGCTACAAATGTGTCTGCAATCTGTGTTGTTTCAGCTACAACAGCATTTATTTGATAAAAATGGGCTGCTCTTAATTTCCCAAATGCTACAAATCTCTCTCTATTTTGCTGGCCCGTGTTTCACAGAGGTTTCAAAGGGTATGTTTTCTTTCTCCCATATCCTTCTACATTTCTGGTTTGCTTTTTGTTTTTAAAGACTGAGATTTAAACGTTGTAATGAAATGTTGAGCTGCATCTGATAAACAGTCAAACACTAATTTAATGTATCAGTGGCCAGACTTTCACAGAACAGATCTTGACCCATCATCTAGTCCATTTCCCATCCTCAGACATCATCTGTACCTCCGCCATTCATCTGAACACCGACTCAGCTGAACTCAGCAGTAGCTAAACTTTGGTAGGAACTAGAGATGTGCTTAAAATACATGAATCTTTGACTTTTCACCCACAAGACTAGCGATTTTACATTTCAGCAGGACTCCTAAAAACTTTACTTTTAGGCTAAAGTCTATATCTTTGAGAATTGAAGTCTTCTACGTACTTGCAAACTCGGGAGCAAAGAGGAAAAGCCAACTTTCTGATTGGTCTGAAACCAGGTGGTAACAGCACATTGAAGCGTGGTGGGATGCCAGTTAAATTCTTCTTGGGTTTCAAGGATATTGAAAAGGGAAGAAGCTTGCGCAGAAAATGCAAGGCAGCAGTAAGAAGAAGGAGAAGAATCAAGTAGAACAGCCATGCTCTGTGATATTTTATAGCACGTGTAGAGGACAGGAAAAAGAATTTACAATAAAGTTGTCGTTATTTTGTGCCTTATCCAGACGTAATATATCAAATCCATTGTATTGTCCTTTATGATTCTTAAGTGAACAAATTTCTTTTTTACCAGGGAAGGAGCTGAGGCAAAGAAAAGCTGAGCCACTTGCCTAAGCTCTCAGAGGGAGGCAGTGAATGAGAGTCCTGCAGTCACAGTCGTTTTTTCTTGTTTGACAGCAGAAATATGATGAATTCTTTATGTGAAAACAGAAGGACCTTGAAATAGTCCCTGCCCTTCCTGGAAATTGTGGTTTTGCCATAAAGCAAGGCCAAAGAGATACTTTAGGAATACTTACAGTCACTGTTAAAATTATTATTTTTTTTAAATTCATGGTGTCATCAAATGCACAATTCTGACATATTAGTTTGATGCCAAAACATTGTGTTGCTTTTCTCTGCCAGCTCTTTCAGTAACTAAACTCTGTGTGCTATAATCCATGGATTCAATTCAAAGTTGCCATGCTGATGTGCGAAGCCCCAGCAAGATCTTCTCTTTACTTTTCTGCTCAAGTGTTTGTGACGTGGCAAAGGGTGGTGGTCTCTCTTGTTTATTGAAGGAAATAGTTGTTGGCAGAGAGACCCTTCCACATAACTCATCTTGTAGGTTGCCTCTTGCTTTCCTATAATCGCATCTGTCTGGTGTTCACTACAGAAAGTGGGAATGGAGGGGCTGAATATACTGCAGGTTCATGCATCATCAGACACTCTAAGCACTGGCCTGCTCTGCCTTGGCCCTTATAAGGGCTCTATTTGTAACTATCCTATGTGGCACTTCTTCAACCTGTTCATCCCCCGTCATGGTTTAAAAAACCTGCTTTGTTTCTTGATGAAGGTGCTTCACTTCTTTCTTGCTTTGTTACTTAATTCCATACAAAATATATTCTTTTAGCCTGGAATGCAATGTAATTATAAAATGTGGCGAGGAAATGAAGTTATCTTATGCAAAGAACTTATGATTCTTTCTGAAAAACATGCAGATCACTTTTAAATAAGCTTCTAAAGCAGACAACTCTATGAACCTTTTCTTACCCTTTCTTTTCTCCAACATAGAAAGCTAATAGCTAAGCACCAATTTTGCCTGTATTTTTAGCAAGCATAAATTAATCTACTTTCTATATAGTACGCTTCTTGCATCTACACATAATTAAATCATATTTGTTCTTAGAAACTATTCATCTAGTGTAAACCTGCTTCCTGAGTAAATATTCCTTTAATTAATAGAACAAATAGATTGCAGGATTTGGAGTTGATTATCACAGCATTCCTTTCCCTGATGTCTGCTTCAGATCTGCACAGTGGAGAGGTCTGCTAAATACAGCCAGGAAACACAGCAGCAAGGGTTTTTTTTTTGCAGTTTGAAAACAAATACATCTTATGAATACTTCACACTTACAGAACCCTTCATTTGGAGATTACAAAGTGCTTTGCCATGTTATGTGGGTTTTATTTATTTCCATTTTAGGGGAGGAGAAATTGAAACAGAGAGAGATTAGGGCCAACATGGAACATCCCCGTGTTATTAGTAGGCATAGCTGTACTAAGATGTATATGATTGTACGCTATTTGTGTAGAATAGCAGAGGACATGGCTTTTCATACAGGCCAGTGAAGTACGGCCTCCATTTTTGGATGTCTGGTTGTGCATTTCTGGTCTCAGGCACTCTGAAAGCTCAAACCAGATAGAAGTCACAGGGAGTTAGACACTGGGCATCTCAAGACTATGCCTCTTCAGCACGACACCTCATTTTCAGGTTTGGCTGCTGGTGTTTCGGTGCTTAGGACTGCTTAAGCCCTAAGCCAGTGGCGGAGCTGAGAAAAGAGTGCAGGTGTCCTGCTGCCAGGTCTTACTGTGCCGCAGCAGGGCAATTTAGTTACAGGACTTGTGCATATCTTTGTCTTCATTACGCAACCTCTAGGAGACTGGAAACTCTCTGAACAAGCAGGATAGCAAAGCCATGTGCATGTCCTTAGTTTTTCTGCACTTGCCTCTGGGAATGTGTGTGTATATGTGGGTGTCACTGTTTCCCAGTGATGCTGAGACTGTATAGAGGTAATTCCCCAGAAGCTATAGGAGAAATAAATTTCCTGTGGGAGGAGTGTTTAAGTGTTGTCAGCAGCTTCATGTTTCCTAACTGCAGGGTAAGGACTTTGTGATAGGGAAGGGCAGATTTTTGAGCTCTGACTTTCTCCTGCGGAGTTAATTATCTGGAGTTTAAAGCACTTCCTCTCCTGAGCTGGAGTTTCTTATGTGTGAAAAAGAGGTAAGAGGCCATAGCCAAATGAGAGCCCCAATTAAGGATGCAGGTGAACAAGGCGTGTAAATGGCTGTCTTGAGTCTGAGCAGAAGACCGTGTCTGCCAGGGAAATACTGTTTGGACATATCCTTAATGAAAAGAAAGGGTTTACTGTGGAGCCAGCAGCCAAGACATCCTTTCTGCTCTTAGAGTGCAGCATGCCACATGTGTTGCACTTCCTCCTGGCTTTGCTTCAGGATTGTTGGCAACAGAGGTGGCGTTTGGAGGAGACTCAGGAATGTCATAGTTGAGAGCAGCAACTGGATGCTGTGTGATATCATGCTAACGGGGACAGGTCTTTGCGCCTGCATGTCTTTGGAAGGGTTAAATTTGTAAAAGCATCCTCACTCCCACACATGCAGACTTAAAAAAATCCTCTCTTCTTACAGTTGCTGTTTTCTTTTTTTCCTCACTGGAGCTATTAGATGTATCTGAACCTGGTCAGATAACAGACTGTGAAAGAATGAATATGTCACTTAAAAACATCTTTAGCAGCTAACAGGTTTAGAGTTCTATTTCTCTATGCACTTAACTCTGAAAGCTCAAAGGCTGTTCCTTCGTATTTCTGAGGGTTTTATTTTTAAAGCGAAGGCATCAGCTGTCCAGGTATGTCTATGATGCTGGTACTGCTAATACAGCCTGTGCCTTGTCAGCTAGCACAGGTATGCCTACCTGGGCAGCAGTTACATCTCTTGCCTGTGGCAGAATGCTAACTAAAGAATGCCTTTATGTGGTTTGGTGTAATCCTTTTAACTACACAAAGATATCCTGACTGTGTAATACAGTGCCTGCTCAGGGAGTTAGCAGGAAATACCTATTGCAATCTAGATTTACATCCCGGATTATTGGTCAATAACTTCCTTTTTGTAGGAAGTTCTAACTCATGCAGAGGTCAGATGGTGCAGGGAACAGGAAGCTTAAGCCAGCTCCAAGAGGATGTCTGATGAGTACTCTTTGCCTCAACTTTCCACTGTGAATGAGTACGAGAGTACATGTAATCTGTTTTGTTCATTGAGAACAAAAGTTCTTTCGGGATGAGAAGTTAGTCCATAGATAGCAACTTGTGCTGTGCCACCTCTGTGAAACCTCTACATGTCTCTGTAACACAGAGTGAGAATCCATTCAAAATCCAAGCACCTTGTGGTTTGAATGCTTTCTTTTTGTTTTCGGATAAAAATCTCTTTAGGTCTTTGAGGCATTTAATGAAAGTTACTTTAGCAGGAATGCAGTATCTTAGAGAGCACTGTGTGTGTTTTCAAGTAGTTAGGAGTTGAAACCATTCAGTACAGTTGGAGCCTGAGCGTTTTACAGCGCAGTAACACATAGCATGGATTTTACAGTTAGATGAGACTGATTTCAAATGTTCCCTTATTGAGTTTATTGGCACCTACAACTAACAGTGTTAGGTTAAAGGTTTAAATGGCTTGAAAGGTTAAATGGTATGCACATTGCACTGCACACAGCCCAAAAATTTGTTTAGAGAACCAAACCAGTGAAATCCCTTGCAACTGGTCCTTTCACCCTGCAAAATTTCTGTGGGCGTCTAGCCTTGATGAGGTTTTTCAAGATCACTGGATAGGGTCTTCTTATATATATTTTGTGCCTCTTGTGGAGAATATTTCTGGATGAAAACTGAATTGAAGGGAGAGTGGGGTCTTGTGCCGGACAGTCAACATTGCATTGACTCAGCTCGTTCCTGAAACATCTGGGAATGACCTGGCATCCCTAGCATCAAGTTGTCTTACAGGCTTACTGTGTGAATATGAGCATGTCCCCACTAACACTCTACACTTTGTTACTCAGCCCTCTTACAAAGCAAATAGTACTTCACAGAAACGCTGTGAGGCTTCAGTGACCAGGGTTTGTAAAGCTCTGGGAACACTTAGTCTCAGCTAGCTACAGAATTATAAATATTATTATTGCTTGGAGTCAGGTAATCCTATATAAATGTCACCTGCTTTGGTCTGTGTTAACAAGCAGAAAGGGACAACAATTGCCTGAGAAAGAGAGACATGTGCTGTGATTGCTTAAATACAAACCTGGGAATTGGTAAGTTTAAACTTCTAAACTCATCCCTACCAACAGCTCACTCATTGCCTTGGGGAAACAATGGAAAGTCATTACTGTTGAAGCAATAATGCATAAGAAGGAAAGAAGATGTGTCGTGGTTTAAGCCTCACCCAGCCTAATAACTCATGCAGTTTGTCTCACTCACTCACTCCCCTCTTTTTCTTCCCCCAGTCCCGGGGGGATGGGGAGGAGAATCGAAAGAATTCAACTCGCACAGGTTGAGATAAGAACAGTTTAGTAACTGAGGTATAACACAAATCACTGCTGCTACCACCAGTAATAATTCAAGAGAAATACAAGGAAAGAGAATACAACTGCTCACCAAGCCCGACCCAGGCAGTGCACCCCCCAGCAGTGAACCCCCCAGTGCACCCCCACACCCTCCCGGGTCTCTGCTCTCCGTTTTCACATCCTGGGCATGACAGTGCTGTGGTATGGAATAACCTCTTTGGTCAGTTTGGGT
>JARCZZ010014712.1:0-26799 GCA_030323915.1 Brotogeris chrysoptera
TTGGGTGGCATGGTTTAGTGGGAGGTGTCCCTGCCCATGACAGGGGGGTTGGAACTAGATGATCTTAAGGTCCTTTCGAACCCTAATTATTCTATGATTCTATGATGGCCCTAACCATGGTCAACTGCCCCCAGTCCCTGCCCATGAGTCTCAAGTGTATATTTAAGTTCAGGGGCTGTCTTACTTTCTTTGAGTTGTGGGCTTACTTCTTCTTAGTGTTGCTTTTGAGGCTAAGTTGGTGTTGGTTTTCTTGAATTGGTCTTGGATGTGACCTTTAATTTCACCTTCTACTGCTCAATGCTGTACAGGTGAAGCCTGTGACTCTGCTGCTCTCTGCTTCCTCCCTGTTCAAGAGTTCTTCCCTATTGGTAAGACCTGTATCTGTGTTATGCTCATCCTCAGTTCCTATCTTGGTCTTACCACTGGCTGATGAGTTCTGTTGTCTTTGTATATGCTGTCATACATTTCTTACACACATCTGACTTAAGTGTTTGTCTTATGTATATGTCAAAGACTGAAACAAGTTTTAGAAACTGGTACTAGAGGTGGTATCTTTATGTGTGAGTTAATCTGTTGTAGGTCACCATGGATGCAAGGCATGTTCTCTGAGAGTCTCCCCCTCCCAAACCCATAGGTTCATGTACTGTGTATATGAGGCTTACATGGTTGGCTCTCACCCCACAAGCACCGTATAGGATGGTAGAAGTGTGGTACTGCACAGCTGTGCCTGCTGTCCGGATTCTTTATGCCCTGTATTCAAAGGGGACTCTCTGAAAGGCCCATTCCACAGAGAGCAGCATAATGCCAGTACTTCCTCCTTCTTCACCTGCATGTGACTTCCACGATTTACATGTCTGTGGCAGAACCAAAGGCCAAACATCTGCTTACCACTTTTTCACTTAACTCAAGGAAGCTGAGAGGTTTGCCTGTGGAAAGGCAGGGGATAAAACTTTAGGTACAAACTGCAAATACCATGAGATATCCCACTTGGCTGGCAGTGTTGCTACAGGAGGCTGCAACTAAGAACATAAATGTGCTGTGCATGGGGCAGGAACTGCCTTATCAATTGGTCATAACACTTATTTCTGAAAGTTGTCAGTCAAAGAAAATATTAAAATGTTGGTTTTCGTATTACTTTAATTGGAACAGGTTGAGATGTGGAGTTGCTTACTCCCACCCATGAAGAACAAAGACTTAGGAAGACAAAGGGGGGTGATTTAAGAGACGGGGGAAAGCAGAAGAATGTAAAAACTGAGCTTACATCAATATTTTAAAGTATGGAAAAAGGTAGTAAAGCAAATACTAGTTTTCTTCATTACATTCCTGGTGGTTTATGACTGTTAAGCTTCAGTTAATTAACATACCTAAGCAAAGATGTAATGTAAATACATTGTCAGTATTTTAAGTAGAAATTGCAAACAAGAAAGTTGCTACTATTTGTGTAGCTAAGTTTATTTTACCCAAAACATTTACATATTTATTATAACCTTACACTCTGAGACCAGTGAATTGTCACATATCAACTCCAAGTGTCACGAAAGAATTAATTTCTACCAGTGGAAATCTGGAACACCAAATTCATTAGGTAATGTCAGTGCCAGCATTTTTAGTACCCTTAACACTACGGTAATTAATTGCAATACTAACTTGACCTAATAGCACAATTGCAAATGTGCTGGATATTCCACACTTTTATTTTTTTGTTCTTCCAGCTCTCAAATACTTGTGGTTTTTCTTCAGAATGTCCTGGAACAAACATTTGTGGCATGTCTAGACCAGCACTTAGTATTGAATTCAGTTAACTCAAGTTAATTGGTAATCAATTAACTGGAGGTAAAATAAGACCAAACCCTTCACTCCAGGCATATTGCAATCCATCAGGCAACAGAAAAAGTCCTGCAGCCTGACTCAACATGACCCTCATCTTTTCTATTTAAAGCATAAGTTTTACTGAAAAACATCAGCATTTGTAAGTCGGTAGCAAAGAAGTTATTTTTGCAACAGTTGTCTAACATCTGTGAGTACAGACTGTCTCGGGGAGTAACTTTCTCCAGCTATAATGATCTCCAGGTTATAAAACCAACATTATTGTGTGCAACTGTTCTGAAGAAATAACATGGTGGAGATGATGTGGGGCTCATGGCTGTTTGCGAATGTACTGTGTGGGAGCTACCGCCTGATGCCCATGGTGGTGTTTGGCATCCTGGCTGGAGGTTCTGCTTCCCCAGCTGAGTGGTATGAAGGGCTGGAGGGCTCAGCAGTAGCTGGGGAGTATCACCAGCTGTCAGGTGGTTGCTGTTGGGGGCCAGCTAGCCATAAACAAGGTTCAAAGATCTCACTGGAAATAGGTCTTGGTACTTGTGCTGTCAGTGTTTGTTTAATCAAGACCAGTGAAAGCGATCTCCAGAACTCATGGTCTCTGACCAATTCCCCCCAGCAGAGAGGCACATCAATTACTGTAACAGCCCTGGTTTTTCCTTCTGTAATACCTCATTGTTTCCTGGCATTCATTCTGTTGTGTGCTCCTCAGCGGGTCCTCTGGTGTTCAGAAATGGTTTTCAATTGAGAAGGGATTGTACTTCGGCAGTGTTTTTGTTTATGCTACCAAGTGTGTTGAGAACCCAGATCTTTTCTTTCTCTGTTACTCTGATAATGAGGCGAGCTAATCCCAGTGACAGGATGCTGCCTGATCGTCTTATGGAAAACACTAATCCAAGGGCTGTGTTCACAGAAATGGTAAAAGTGCTGTTTATGTACTATACACAGAAACATACACAAATGTAAGGTCTCTGCAGATCTAGAGATGTGAAAGACGTTTTTTGAAGATTGAAGTGGTCATTTCAGCAGAAATGGAATAGCTACACTAGTGTGAGTCTCCTCAGTAATACTACCGCTGCATACACAGATCTACCTACTTATGCTGCTGCAACGATCTTGTTTGAAAAGCAAAGAGTTGCATGCAAGTATCCTTGTGTATGATAAGTGCATCTTTTGAGATTAGAGACTACCTGATTTATTTTTAGCGCTAAAATATGTTCTCCAATCACTTTGACAGGTTCTCAAAACAAATCAATATTTACAAGGACAGGCAAAGATACGCATCTAGTATTGGAAAACCTATGCAAGTTTCCACGTTCAAGCTATGTATTGCAGTTAGGTTTTTTTATCCTTTGGTAGTCTGAACATGATACAGCCACTAGAAGAAATATGTACAGCTCAGTTTCCATTAGCTGCTCAGTAGCAAGCTTCAGCTAGGCACCAGCTTTAGTGCTAAGCAGTTACAAGGTGGTTCCTCACGCTTCAGCTATTTGCCAGATCTCACTGCGTTATTTTGCTAATGCGTCAGCTTTACCTTTCTCTCTTTACAGAGAGAGCTGGGGCTGTCTTGCTAATTTCCCGACCCACAGGATCCTTGAGCTGTTTTCTGAATAACTGCTGGAGGTGCAACAGCAGTTGGTAGTTGCCAAGGTTGTCAAGCCTGAGGTTAAGCTCAGAGAACTATATTTAGATGCTTCAACAGGTGGCCTGATGTACAAAAGTGCTGAGCCTGCAAGCTCCTGCTCAGCTACTTAGATACTGAAATCCACAGACCAGCTGAGAGAGGTCAGGATCCCTCAATGTCCAGACATGCACTAAGTGCCTGAAGCTGATCACAGGAGCATAGCACAGAGTCTTTTCTTCTTATTGTGCCAACTGTGTATTTGAGCTTAGAAATAGTTTTATCTACATGGTCACGATTTTCTTTATTGTTGCAGAAAAGCTGATGCCTGAAATCCTCCATCGGTTCTATCTTCCTCATGCAAGCACTGAGTCAGTTTGGTGGCCAGATCCCACTGTTAATACCCCGGGGACACCATCTGTTTTCAATTCGCCTTCAGAAAATAATCAAATGGTAAAATTCAGAGTTTATTTCTAGTCAGTCTGTGTTTCCTGGTGAAAAGATAAGATACCTTAGTTTTTATCTGCTCAAAATAATTTCTGACCCCTGTTGGGATAGCTGATGGATCACTGCTCCCTCTCCTGACAGGTTTTGAAGTCCGGGCATCTATTTCTGCTCACAGTGGGCTGAACACAAGCCTTTGAAAGAATGTCATGGAATGAGAGTCTCTCCAGCCACACAAATTCTGATGATCAAAATAATCTTTATCTTTACAAAATTATCATATGAGATGTGACAAAGTACTCCATTTAAACTGCTGTTAGCACTGGCACATCTGCATGAGATGTTTCCATGTAGCTGAAATGGCGTATTTTAATGACATCAACATTCTTCAGAAAAACAATAATCAAGCTTCTCTAAGCATTCCTGAGTGTTTGAATGAATCTGATTTTAGTCTGTTATCGTTTTCCTCATGAATGTTGCATATAAAAATGCTTTTTGATACATAATACAGCTGTTGAAAGCTTAGTGATTTTTTGGCACCTATCAATTTAGGCCATTATACCTTGCAGACTGTTCATAACTCCCAGACAAAAGTTAAATACTACTTTATCCAAATTTCTTAGATGTGGCCATTGCTTGGATCAGAAACTCTCTTGTTTGGTCTAGAGGCGGATCTGAATGGGGACCCATCCAGCGCAAATCAGTGCTGCCCAGATTCTAAAATCAAATGAACAACAGATTTTGGCTGTAGTGAATAATTAAACAAATGAGCCTAATGTTCCCCGCCAGTGTTGGTTTTGGCTTATTAATTGTGTGTGTATGTGATCCCATGACCCATATTTCACTGCAAGGAGCAACCCCCTCGCTGGCAGTGTGTAGGGCTGCCTCCCAGGGAATGAGCTACCTCCTGCTTGTTCTCCACTGAACAAACACCCCATTCCTACTGTATTTAGTTTAACACCCCCATGTAAACAGGCTCAGGATTAGACCTTCTCTTTGTAAGGCTAGCTTTAAACCAAGTTTGTTTTCTCTGCTTAATCCAGATTAACAAGAGATTTGCATTTTGTGTCATTCCTCATTAGCTACAAAGCTCATTAGGATGTATTGCTTGCTGTGTGATTGCACAGATCCCACAACGATACTCTGATCATAGGCTCAGATATAAGGACATTCTTTATGATTAAGCGCCATGGATTTTCTAATTGTTTTAATACAATGCCTCTGCTTTCTCCTACTTTTACATTCAGTTGACAGATTGGCTCTTCATCTTCGTGGTTATTAGCTGCTTTTAACCTTTCTTTACTTTCAGAGACAGCAGGTAGGGCAAGTGTAAGAATTTATCAGTCCTAAACCAATCATATCCATACTCTGCTATTACTCTTGATTTGCATCACTTTTACACAAATGGTCAAGCTTTTTTTCCTTTGCTTCGCATCAGCTTTGTAACAAGGTAATTCTCAGCAGGTTTGCACAAACTCCTATTTTTTCCCTTTGGGGCTGAACTCTGCTGTCATGGAATCTGCATGGAATCATGACTGCAGATATCCTTCCAACATGGAGCTGAGATTCTGCCCTAAGAAAGGAAGGCAAAATTATCACCTACCCAACACTAAAAAAAAAAATAAAATATTTTTTTTTTTGGTAGTGGGGGAAGAAATATGGCCATATCAAGGAGGGTATTCCAGTATTCCAGACTGGTTTTGACTAATAAAACCCAAACGATGGACTGTCTATTGACTTGAATACCACAGAACAAAACAATGGTTCATTGTTGCCAGTATCAATCACCAACCCAATACTTTCTCCTTGTGTAACATACTAAGTCATATTAAACCTGTACACTGTGCAAATATCATACTTCATCTGGGAATATCCAGAGATGGCCTGATTGCAGCACCATACAGCACTGAGTGTGCAGATGTTGGGGCAGTCTTTATGGCTATCACAGTGCTGAAAATGAGCAGTTTGATGCTGACCAATAGACTGAGTTCATTAGCCTAAGTCATGTATCCTGCTGGGAATCAGGACTATACCTGTCTTTATCTATGTCTTAGCTAAACTTCATTGCTGGCTTTTCCTCTAACAGGAAAGCTGTCTGTGATCCTCCTCAGCCATATGTGCTTCATCCGTGATCTCACAGACTTACTTGGCTGCAGCCTCATTAACTTTCAATGCTCACAACCTCACGTGCACTTACTTCAGGGGCTAAAAAGGAGAGGTAGGGCAAGGTCATTTTCTCAATCTTGATTACATGGTTTAGCAGGAGCTGCCCAAGTCTATTTGAACACAGTGGCCTTGAGCAGAAACTCCCTTATCTCAGCAGAGATCTACAGGTTATTTGCACTGTTCAGCAGTCAAGGGAGGGAAAATCAAAAGTTAAGAATTTAAACCTAAAAGCTTTTCATAGAGATAAGATTGAGGAGTACCTTTCTGTAGTGAAGGATTAACAAGCAGAGGGCAGCATGCTGATGCAAATGAGTTTCCAACCAGAGGACATTTTCAACATTAATAATAAAATATTATTTAAAATTAATGTTTCATGCATTATGTCCTCCTGAATTAGGTGTGTTCATTTCTGCCCCTTGCCTCAAATGCCAGCAGATTGCACTCATGGGCTGAGGACCAGCCAAGCAGCATTAAACATTGAGGGTCTGTTTTGGGGTGCTTTCAGAAGGGTGGAGAAGGGAAAGCAGTGTCACATTAAAGCATAGGTTTTAGTGCCTTCTGGCTGAACAGTTCAAGTGGTAAGCTAGATTTGCTAGTACCCAGGGGAGTTTTAGGAATAGCATGAGCTAAACAAACAGCTCCTTTAGGGGCTACCTTTCTCTTAATTAAAAGTGCTGTGACTATATGATAAAAAGCCACACATTAATTTCGAAGCAAGATGATCTCTGTGTGTGAAGTGCTCGGATGGGTTAGATTTTGCTACCACTCTTCCTTGTTAGGAGTTAAATTTTAGCATTGCTGATCCTACTAACACATGCTCAAAGTGTGTGTAGTCCGCCGGGATAAAAGACTCGTTGCATGAATGGAATAGTCCCAAGTTTTGGGCCCAGAACACATCAGAAGCTTTCTAATATTGAGTTCCTGCTCTTGTCAAGAAGACAGATGTGCCACCTTCTGCCCTAGGTGGAGGGTGGCAGAGTAAGAGAGCCCGTTGGGGGAGAACTTGTTGCTTGTGACCATCTGGCACTGCCAATGCCTCTGAGTGAACTCTTGGAGAAGAATGTTTTCCGTCTTTACTTAACACAATTTAAGGAGACACACAACCTCTATGCTGGCTTGCTGGTTTGTTTTCTTTTTCTTTACCGCTAAGAAGTCCAAAGGACTGAGTTGAAAAGTAAAATCAAGAGGCAAACTCCATAGCTGACTGGTGTCAAGCGGCACAGGTCTGAGTATCAGGCCTGCAAGCTTTAACCAGTAGAACAGGTTTCTATCTATCCAGAGTCAGCAGGGATGTCTTCCTGTTTCTTCAAGGAAAGAGACATGGACATTTTCTGAGTTGCAAGCCACAACCTCAGGCTACAACCTAGGTAGCAGACTTTTTAAATTTGCAAAACAGAAAACAGCTGGCTGGCCTGAAGGCAACGGTATTCTTGTCCCATTCATCCCTCAAGCAGGAAATTTTAACTAAGAATCCTAGCAAGGAATTATTTTGCAGGTCTCCAAAAAGCCAATGTTCAAAATGGCCACCTGCAGCCCAAGAGACACATTAAATTGCTCCATAAGTATGGGATATGCATGAGTTCTCTGTTTGCCTATGCATACAAATATTTATGATCACATTTATGTGCACACTGATGTACACAGGGGAGATGAGGTAAGACCAGTCTTTCCAACAAATTATCCAGAATACCTAAAATATGTAATGTGTATCTGCTATACATTGGAAGAGGTTCTATTATGTTCTATTGTAACTGTACCCATTCCAGGAACATATCATGATTTGACTCTAAAGAGATGAAACTCCTGCTCTGTGTACACCAGGGCCTGGAAAGGCAAAAAATTAATAAATAAAAACATTTGGATGCATAAACAATGGGATGGAAAGTAATACAGAAAATATTACAATGGATTTATGGAGATGGTTTCTTTTTACTTTTACAATTCTCTGTCCAATTTTCTTCTTTCCACTCCCCAAAATATAAAACAAACCTACAGCATGTTCAGAGATAGCATAGGAATGTAAAGCTTCTACTTGAGGAGAGGAATAAAATATTAGATTTATTTTACAAAGGAAGTGAATAAACATGAAGATGATAAAACTGTTTAAAACAATGAATGCTGTAAAAAAGGAAAAATATTAATGCATATGTAGCTGTCTTATAATGCAAGATTTAAAAGAAAAATTAAAATAGGTGAGTCCCAAAATTATGTTTAGCTTGTGGAATTCACAGCTGATTGCTGTGAGACCACAGGGAGGTCACATATATACGGTATTCAAGAAAGGAAGGAGTGATTACACTCATATAAGAATATATGGACTTAGAAAAGTGTATTGAAGAAGAGCATTTAAAACTAAAGCTGTTGTGGAGAACACAAAATTATCTGCTAAATAGTTTTTATCATTAAGAGGAGCGTGACCAGCAGGTCAAGGGAGGTGGTCCTGCCCGTCTACTCTGCTCTCCTGAGACCTCACTTGGAGTGCTGTGTGCAGTTCTGGTGTCCTCAACATAGAAAGGACATGGAACTGTTGGAACAAGTGCAGAGGAGGGCCACGAGGATGATCAGGGGAGTGGAGCACCTCCTGTATGAAGATAGGATGGGAAAGTTGGGGCTGTTCAGGCTGGAGAAGAGAAGGCTGAGTGGAGACCTCCTAGCAGCCTTCCAGTATCTCAAGGGAGCCTATAGGGATGCTGGGGAGGGACTCTTCATGAAGAACTGTAGTGATAAGACAAGGGGTAACGGGTTCAACCTTAAAGAGGGGAAGTTTAGGCTGGATATGAGGAAGAAATTCTTTACTGTGTGGGTGGTGAGGCACTGGAATGGGTTGGCCAGGGAAGTTGTGAATGCTTCATCGCTGGCGGTGTTCAAGTCTGGATTGGACATAGCCTTGGGTGGCATGGTTTAGTGTGAGATGTCCCTGCCCATGGCAGGGGGGTTGGAACTAGATGATCTTAAGGTCCTTTCCAACCCTAACTATTCTATGATTCTATGTTTCTATCTTGCCATTTCTTATGATGAATTCTCTTGCTCTTCACCCTGGAGTAGGTGATATTGGTAACTAAGGCAAATATTCTTCTGATTTAACTGTCCACAGAAAGCAGTTTATTATCTTGTGTTTACAAAATCAGTAACATGTAATTTTGCATTGAGTATATTTATATCCACATAGGATCCCTTATGTCAACATAAATGATGCTACATTATTTACTGTCACTTCACATGTTTGTAGAAGTTGACAGGAACTTTTTTTTCAAGATTTTTTTTCAAACCACAAATATTTATTCCTGGTCCAAGCTTGGAATACACTTGTTGGATGTGCACACACTGACTGGGGAAAGTAAATTTTAATTAGCATCTTACTTAGCAGCTAATTAACCTAAGGTGCAAAATCCCAACTTGGAAGATGAGTTTTAAATGCCATAGAAACTCACTTTGTTGATAAACTGTCAAGAATACCTTCAAGCATTTGCGGTCTTCTCCCATAAACACTTTTCCCCTTGAAACATGTTTGTTTTAATCTTCCAAATTTCTAGACGTATTTGTATCTAATGAGCTTCTCCAATGCAAAATGAATATCCAAAATACAAAAAGGCAAACTGGCTTTTCTCCTTCAAAGTTTAGTTTATACAAATCTCAGTACTGCCTTAGGAGATAAAAAATGAGGTGATAACAATTACTTAATTGGTGGATTAATGTTGATGGTAAGATACAAATTAAAGCAAATTTCAGACACTCAGATTTCAAACTAAAGTGTGCTGCTTCCCTCAAGGAAAGAATGTTCTTACTTACATTAGATAATACTTTAGAAAATTAACTATGCCTTGAGAGTTTTTCGGAAGTCCTCAGTTATGTTCATGTGCCAGCAAATGGCTATCACATTCTTGGCTGTTGTCCACTGGCATTTGCTTCTATTCAACTGTAAAAGCAATAAAGGTCATCACAGCTACAGTATGTCTGCAAGCAGGTTGCAGGTCACCATTTCCTTCTTCTTGTTAGTCCTTTAACAGTTTAACAATAGGAGCTTTCTGCACAAATGGGTGTGAAACATGAGCTTTTCGGCTGAGAAGAAAATTAATGAAAGAGCAGTGGCATAAAATTCCATCTGAAAATATAATTTACTTGATAAGTAATATAGGCTTTGTTAGTCTTCAGATCACTGCATACACTGCTGGATGTAATCCATGGCAGTGTCTTCGCATTTCCCAAGAAAGGTTGATTAGCTGAGTTTTATGGTAAGATAGCATGCTAACAAGATATCATTATCTTTGATAAAATCAATGTCAATTTATATCAAAATTCAAATGTCAAAGAACAAACAGAATTTTTGCTTCTCTGCTGTTTGTTTGGGGGTTTGGTTTCTTTTTTTAGTTCATGCTCTCTTTTATAAGGGTGAAGAAGGATTGTGCTTTATTCTTTATCCCTCTGAAATGAATTTATCAGCTTCCATTGACAAGCCAAAAAACCAATCAATTTGAACAATGTTTGGGCAGAGAATGACTTACTTAAATTATAGAAGGGTCTTTACAGAATTTGCCATACCAGGACAGACAACTGGTCCATCATAGTCTCATCTTGCTTCTGGAACTAGTCTTTGCCTTATATCCTCTCTGAAGACAAAGTTCAGGAACCCCCAGTAACCACTGTGCTGTTATCCATTAGTATGCAGCATGCACCACAGAACGAGAAAGAAAATGAAGAGAGGCGAGCTCTGTCTACACTCTTCCCTAAAATGAACTTGTCAAAATGGATCAAATGTCTTTTCAACTCTGAAGCCAGACTGCGTTAGAATATAGCCTGGTATATTTTCAGTAAACTCAAAACGAGGAATCCAGAACAGAAACAGAAAACACTTGTAGCCAACTCCTTCTGTCACGTTCTTGCAGTGCAGAATCAGACCTTGCTTCTAGTATTATTTATGGTCCATTCAGTAACTTTCTGAGTTGCATCCTGCTTTCTGTTCCCTAGCAGGTTTTCTTTCTAGGGTTCTGTGGCGTAATGCAGAACCCTCTCCCTCCAAGCATGATCTGCATGATCTGAGGTCTCTCCTGCTCACCTCACTCTCTACCTTGCCATGCTATCCAAGCTGTGCAAGCTCCTCCCTCTCATCCTAACCAGCCGCTTCCAGGAAAGGAACAGCATTCATGTCCCCTGCAGGAATCCACCCAGCTTTTTGCCTTTTAAAAGGAGAATAATGAAAAATAGACAGAAAATCTATAAAAGACACATCACAGTAATGAAAGGAGGTTTTGATTTGAAGCTCAGTTTTCTGTCTGATTTTAATGGCCAGGTCTAGAGAATAAGTCCTTGTTTCAAAAATCACGTACGGTTATAGTCCGATAATATTACGAATGGTAAAAGATTCTGCAAGCAGAAATAGCACATATGTGATGCCTGGTGTCCTCAGACACCTTAGGCATGTTTGTGACCTCACTGACACCATGGGCTAGAGAGCTTGAGTGCTTACAGTTAGCTGGAATTTGATAAAGCACGGATGGTCCTTTGTTGCGAGTTTGATGTGTAGGGTTACTAAGGGTAAACAGCAGGAAGCATTCCCTTTAGAATGAGAGACTGGTTTATACAGGCTCACCTCTTACTTGCTGAGGCAGTTAAAAGTGAATGAATTCAGTGGCTTAAGGACTTATGTGAAAGATCCCATGATTTAGCCCTGTAAGGGCTGCCACAGTAAAATTCCACTGCAACATTAAAGTCACCCCCTGCAACTTTTTTTTTTTGGAGTCTCACTGCGCATGTTTTCTCCATCTCTGCACAGCCTGGTGCTAGCTACAGAACATCCATCCAGGCTAAGCTGAGGTCACTGTCAGCTGTGCTCTTAACACTTAGTGTTCTTAGAGGTTCCAATACCTGGTTGTAGGAAGCTTGGACTTGCACAGCCAACAGCGGTGGTTACTTTTGACTTCATCTCATGTCTGGTAACACTACATCCATAAAAGGGAGGTAAAATGACTTCCTATCCACAGAAGAGCACTGTGACAATAAATTAATAAATAGTTGTGAAGCTTTCATCTGTTACAGTACTGAGCACTGGTGGAAATCTCCTGAGGAAATTAGTTCTGTCATCAGAACAGGGTTTAAGTAGCATGCAATGGATATGGCAGGAGGCCTTGAGCATTAAACGGTGAAGGTGAAATAAAATAACTGTGCGCATGAATTAAGTCCCCTTGCCTTTGTGCCGAAGGAGGCAGGAGTTCTCTAAGAGACTGAAAGTGTGCTTGTGAAACCAAAGACTGTATTAAATGGCACTGTGCTGGGCGCACGTCATAGAAACCTCACTTTTCCACCATTTCACCAATGGTTACATCTTCGAGACCTGGCTGCCTTAGGGGAAGACCTCGCACAGAAGAAGGTAAGCTCTGTAGGACAACTGTCAGAGTATCTAATGTTCCTAGGGTGGCATGACCATAGATCCAGGGCTTGATTTTCACAAATATATGCAGGATCTTTGCACATTGAAGGATTTGGGAGTCGTGCACCTTAAGCTCACCTTCACTACCAAACTACAGTATTAGCCAGTGTCAGCAGCATGCTACATTACTTTACATACAGTATTTACCAGCCACCAAAGAGAATCGGTTTTATTAATAAACAATTTGAATGTGTGATTCCCCAGTTAAGGTTTGATTCAGACCACTGACAATATTTGGGGCCATCACAAGTCCTTAGCTCCCAAAGTAAAATTTTCTGTTAAGGTAGGCTCTTCTGTGGACATTTTCTATGATTGTCATATGATATGCAGTTCAGTTCCTATTGCAAACAGTAGAAAACCACTTTTGTAAACAAAAATGTCATATTGGAACTGTATTCTTGAACTGCCAGCTCCTCAGTTTCCCCATCTGTGGGGTAGGAATAAGCAGGCAATATTTAATGGCAGCAAAGAGCTTTGAGATCCTTGGATGAAAGAGGCTGAAATCCACAGTGTTATTCTTGGTCTTGTGACAGACTGGATTTCACTTGCACACCATTATTTTGAGAAGTGTGTTAGGTTATTTGCCTGTCCACGCTAACAATGAAGATAAATCACGCTCCACACTTCACTATGAGAACGAAGCGTTATTTACAGGTTATAGCGTGGATAAGGCAGAAATACTGTTCCCATCACTGCAGTAAAGGATCTGTCAGCACTTTCATTACCATGCTTTAATTCCAGTGGTTTGCAAGCCCATTTTGATTACTGTTACCAACAGACTGCTATTTTTCAGCTTTATTAATGTTAAATAAATAAATCATGGAAGGTAAAATTGCTTTTGTTCTCCCATAACTAAAATTGGCTTGAAGTTGAAAGAATAAAATTTGGAAAGCACTTCAAGTTGTCTGAAAGAGAGGGATAAAGAAGATAAAGGATGGGCCACTTCACATGCTTACACTGTAATCTCGTGACCATGCATCTAGATTTGTATTGACATGATGTTATACAGGAAAAAACTAATAATCCCGTGGAGCTATTCCAATTTCTGCAGTATGTAGTATCATTTTTAAAAACTGCTTAAATACATATTTGCATTGTGTCTGGGTGGTCCTTGGGTTAGAGAATATGCTTTCAGTAACTTTCCATCAAAAATAATTTTTTTATTTTTAATAAAAAAGGGGAAATTAAAGACAAAAAACTATGTTATTTCAACATTCAGGTTTCAACAATCATGAAATTCAAATTTAAGCTTGACAGAGCATCTGAACTCCTTTAACAATGTATTTTTAAGTAATGCCAATAATGGGATGAGTTAAGAAGAATAAATCAACCCTAAATGAAAACTCCTAAGTTATGTTTCATTCCTGAAAAATGTGTGCGTGTGAAGGATTTCCCCTTTTTTTTGAACTTGATCGCACACAGGCTTTGTTTTTTGGAAAGAGCTTGTGGGAATGACTCAAGGATCCCAAGGTCAGCAGGTAATACACCGCATCTCAGTTGCCTACCCCAGGAAGGGGACTCATTACTCCATGACACGACTTGAAGGCAGAAGGACAACAGCCTGGATTCCCAGAGCTCCTGAATGCTGATTTTGTTCAGTGTGACTGAGGAAAACGCTTTCTCTCACTCTGAGAAGGCCTCACCTTCTGTGAGGAGGAATGGGGTAAGACAATCACACATACTGTTCAGGTCATGTTTCTGATTGTCTTTCCAGATGCAATGCCCATAGTGCCTCATGCCATGTACCTCTGACAGGCAGTATCTGGCTGTTTGCTTGAATTTTACTGTGTGTTTAGGTCTTTAAAAAGCCATCAATGTTCACTTAAAAAGCTGCAAGGGGACAGCAAGAAGGCAAGTTGCCTGATTGCTTTGTTTTAGCTGTTGCACTAAATAAATAAAACTTTGCAAGAGAAAGGCGAGAAGAGGGAAATGGAGAGAGAGAAGGAGAGGGGAGAAGGAAAAGAAGAAGAGGAAAAGAGAAAGGAGAGGAGAGGGAAAGAGAATTATCTGCTGAGAAATGGGGTGACACAACCCATAGGTCCTTCTTTTTTTGTCAGAGCTGAGAGAAAAGAAGAAAGAAGTGGATAAAACATTGGCAGTAAAATATCTGAAGTGGCAAGATAGCTTCAGAGTTTTAAAATCCATCTTGACTTCAAAAGTCTTTATGCTAGATGCTCCTTTCTGAAAACATGCCTAACTGCTGGCCAAACTGAATAATGACATATTAGTCCACAGAATAACAGTAACAGAAGGACAGATCACGTGTGGACAGAAATCCCCTTTTTCTCCCAGCACTGACCAATACTCCCAAACCAGTAATCATTTTGGGAGGAAACAGTTGCTTCATGCCAACGCTATGATCTAGAGGTCATGCTTTCTTGCTTAAATCCCATTTCTCATAGTGCTACAGCTCCTGTCCCACAGCCCTCTCTGCGAAGAATCAAAGGATAGGCAAGCATGAACCCTGTAAAGTGTGGTGCATGCTCTTGGGTAGATAGATGCTCAGCTTGTGTAAATGCAAGCATTCCCCCAGAACAGTGAGACCCTTCATTCTCTGTATTTTACCTGTAACTTATTTCATGGTCCCTCTCCTATCCCCATGCCCCTAAGAGTGAAGACCAGGGCACGTGCATCCCTGATTCCCACAGATGGGGTTGCAGACCTGACAGCACAGCGCCTATTCAACTCGGACGGTGCAATGCTGTGCTCTGTGCCTCCGCCTGACGCTCTTCGTCCCCATCGTCCCCTGTGAGAAGGAGAGAGCAGGCCTAAGGCAAAAGGACAGCAGGGTGTGAGACCTGGCAGCTCCTGGCATGTCCTGCCCCGAGCAGAGATACCGTCTGAGCCCGAAGCGCTGGGAAGCCAAAAGGACCCTGGGTTTATATAACCATAATAGCAAAGAGAATTTTCCATAAATACAGAGAGCCCCTCTTCGCCCAGCAGCGGTTATTCCGCCCTAAAGCCAACATCTCAGCCCTCGGAGGGAAGGGGAGGGAAGAGGCGCTGCGCGGGGAGACTCCTTCCCTCCCTCTCCCGTGCGGCTGTAGGAGAGGTCAGCGGTCCGGCCTGCTGAGGACCCCGGGCGGACCCTCCTTCCCTCCCGGCGCGGCGAGGTCCCCTCAGGCAAGGGGGAGACGGGATCTGCCTGGGCGCCCTTGAGGGCGGCGCCGCCGCCGGTGGCCGCGGGAGGGCGCTGGTGGCCTCCGCCCGCTGCTGCCGGTGCTCGCGTGCCTGCTGCGGCAGTCCCGCTGCCCGCTCGGCGCGCGGCGGCCGGGTATGGGGGAGCTGCTGCTGCTGCCGCTGCTGTTCTGCCCGCACCCGGCGGCTCCGGCGCCGCCTCCTCCTTCTTCTTCGGCCTGAAGTGTTCCCGCACTCGCGGATCCCGGCGGGGAAGGGGTTATGGGCCGCTTCTCCGAGGCTCGGCGGCTGTGAGGCGGCTGGCGCTCGCTCGGGAGCCGAGAGGCTGCCGGCCGGCGAGCCAGTCAGGCTGCTGCTGCTGAGGCTGGGAGGGACCGGGTGCCGCTAGCAGCCGGCGGCGAGCAGCATCTCGGTGTCGGTGACTTGGGGGTGCCTGTCCCCCCGCCCGCGCCCCTGCCGCGGCGGTGGATGGATGCGCCATGGCCACGCTGGTGTGCCGGGTGCAGCTGCTGGATGACACAGACCCCTTCAACAGCACCAACTTCCCCGAGCCCACCCGGCCTCCGCTGTACACGTTCCGGGAGGACATCCCGCTCGCCACGCAGCTGGCCGGGGTGCACCGCCTCCTCCGAGCCCCGCAGAAGGTACAGCGGGAGGGGAGAGAAGGGGGATGTGTGTGTGTGTTGGGGGGGGCGGGCGAAGGGCAGCGGCTTATCCGCGGGAGTCCGGCGGCGGCGAGGACGGGCCTCGGACCTTGCGCGGCGGCAGCAGGGGCTCCTCAGCGCGGCGGGGCTGCGCGGGAAGGGCGCCCGGCGGAGAGGCTGCCCTGCCGGTCCCCGTGTCCCACTGGCTTCTGCCCCACCGGCGCTATCCCTCTCTCCGGCAGTATAAGTATTTTCCCAAGTCCCAGGGGGACGCTGCTCTCCTGCGTTCCCAAGAGCCTTCAAGGGCAGCTACCACCTTTGGTTAGCTGTAACTGCTGTACGGTTTTCCTCAGGAGAAAAAAAGGCCCACCAAACTAAAGTCCTCGTTGGGTATTAAATACTACATGCCTGTGCTCGCAAGAGATGTCGGAGTATCAGGGGATACTCAGGAATAACGTATTGTTTGAGGACAGCAGAGCTGCGAGGAGCACGGGTGCGCAGGCGGGATCCGATCTCTGCTGTAGTAAGGTTTAATGAGCTCGGCAGCTACAGTCAGGGCTTTGGTGAAAACAGCAGTGTGTCTGCTGCCCTTGAAACAATTGGTGCTCCTAGTGCCTCCTGCGTAGAGCTGCAGCATGTTACTGCCATGGCCCTTGACGAATCTTGCCTATCTCTTCTTGCATACTTCTTATAATACATATGCTGGCATCTGCAGTTCTGCCCTTGAAGTCAGGCACCCGGGCATGATCCTTGAATTTTCAGTTTTCAAAGCAGTGCCATTGATTGACATAATAATAATGTCCTTTCATTATTATCTTGCATCTGCACATTAGTTCTGCAGAGCTCACTGAAGGAAAAGGGCAAATGCTCACTTCTTTTTTCTTCCCAGAAGAAAACAAAGTTAAAGTTGTAAAACTTTTATTTACTCTCTGATGAAGTGGGAGGAAAATACTCTCTTAACATTATTTGTTGTATTCTATCTTGCTCTTGGGAGCTTGCGGGAAGATGACAAAGAGCTGTGTGTCCCCTTAGATTTAAGGATATCCAAAATCCCATAGAAGTATTTTAGAGAAAGGCTCTTGGAGCAGACAGAAGTTTTGCATTTGTAGAAAGGTTTCTTGCATAATAGTTGCCAAGGATACAGCATCCAGCGAACAGAGCTCTGCCTGGCGCACAAAACCTTTGGAAGCTCTTGGTGTGCTGGGTCAATTCTGTTTTCATGTGCTCAGTTGTCCCCAGTTCAGAGACTGGTCCCATTGTTTTCAAGGGAGGCTTTTTTTTGGAGTCGGAGCTAATTAAAAGAAGAGCAGGAAGGATTCCGACACCTAATGAAGTAAATAAAAAAGATAGTTTAAAATCTGGATTTACTGTTAATTCACCCTAATTTTCAAGGGTATTCCACTGTGTTTTGTGTTTACTTTGCTTTGAATACTGAGCCACCCCCCACTACCCTTATCCCATTCCTTTCCCCATTTAGTGTTTTAAGAGCCGCCTACAGTCCATGGCCACTTCTATACATTTAACTCTTGCCCTGAGTTTCAGTGTGCAACATGTTTATCAAGTTGGTTTGGAAACTGGACTTGCAGACTTTGGTTGAAAAATGGCCTGAGACTCTAGAGGTGCTGTAAACCTGGCTATTGAAAGATAGCTACTCTGCTAAAGGCAAGTCCTGGCCCAGTGACTTAATCTGAGGTTCTGATTTTTGCAAGCGTTTTGTTTCTGCAGTTGTAATGAGGTGGGCCAGCTCATTGGAATCTACTTATATGGTTACAGTTACCTTTGTGTTTGCAGAACCAGGGCCTCTTCCAAAGTGCCTTGGTTGGCCTCTTGGCCTTCTCTTTGCTTCTAAAAAGGAGGAGAAAAAAAAAAAAAGAAAAAAGCCTGATTAGACTTGTTTACCTTTACTAGTTACATTGAAAGCTTAGTTCTTTGTGTGCATTTGCAGTTACTTTCTGTGTTTGGCATTACATCTTTGTGTATGTGATCTTGTAGAGCTAATGAATTGTGTCACTATTTAAGCACAGGTTTTTTCCATTTTCTTTTTTGGATGTGGGGTATTCTTTCTGTAGCTTTTCCTCAAGACTGTATTCATCTGATCTAGCGAAGATTTTGCTCCATTTCTCCCAGAGATCAGGAACTTTGTGATCTCGGAGGAATGCAGCTGTCAAAGCAGAGCATATGTTGAAATTCAGGTGTCAGTTCACGTTGACACGTTTGGGTCTTCATTGTTTAATTACTTTGAAAATTAGTGAGCTAATGGATGGATGGTTCATTTAGTATCTTGATGGTGTGTAAAGCAAAATATCTTGAAGTAGACATTAGAGTTTATAGCTCAAATCCATAGTAATGCTGATGTCTGAATCATTCCTGAAGTCTTGTGGCATTCCTGCTAGAAAGTTCAAATGATCAGTGATAGTTTTCTTTCATCAGTTCTCAAGTTATCGTCTTTTGACTGGGATGAATACCCACATATTCTCTGAACAGAGTTGCCAACTTGCTGCCTTCAAATCACTGGTTTGTACATCTCCTTGTAGACAATATACTGCTGTGGGATGTACCTGAGAGAGTGAAGTCAGCAGCTCACTTCAGTGGGTGTCAGATTTCACCGTTACCGAGTTGAAATTTGTAGTGACAATGGTATTTTTGTAGTTAAAATGACTTGTGCATTGCAAGTCATTGTAACTTAAATATTATAAACAATTATTAAGAAAAACATTTAAAACGGAAAAGACAATTCTTTGACATCCTGACCTATTTCAGTACGTTGTTGATAGCTTATTTTGTAACCAACAAATGTTATAGCTTGGCTGCAAAGGGCACCATTTGTTTAGTCCAGTTCTCTTGAAGTCCAACTCGATTTCATATGTTGGGTTTACTACATATTCTTTTTAAATATACAAGTATACTTAAATCTGGATGCAAGTCTAGATCTACAAAGTGTCTTCTGAGAGGCAGTGGTTTCAGATCCTTGTGGAGGAGCAGTGAAGTTAGGTCACCAAGTTCCATGAACACTGTCCAGGATAGGCTTTACTGCCCTGAATGCAGCAAGCATCTGGATGAGGTGGAGCACCTAAACCAGTTGACAGGGAAAACTGACAAGAAAGGTGTCTTCAGTCCTTTTCTCATTTGGAATTAGTTGACTAATTGTAACCTCCTCCCCCTCATCGTTTTCCCTGCACTTCTCTCTGAGCACACATCTTTTGTTACATCTGTATCTGGGTGGAGCAGCTTGCTCTATCCTGGCTTGCGCTCAGTTCTGCCTTGTGTGTGCGGTGTGCACACACACTGAACTGAGCCCCATTTCCCCTTGGAACTGCTGTGGGGAATGTTTGCCTTGGGTATCCCCCATGGGTTCAGGTGCCTTGGTGCTAGATGGTGACATGCCATCATATTTGTTGATGCAATAAAGTACCACAAATTCTGTTGTGGGATTTTTAGCCACATCTACAAATTCTTGCTGAGTAACTCATCCACACTGTAGAGCTTCTGTTAGTTGCTTATATAGATTTGACTGCCCAACGTGCCATTTTGGATTTAGTCGTTACTGCTTTGTTTCTGAGGATTTTAGGGCTCTCTTACTGTTTGTTGTATGAACAAAAACTGGATCTAGTCTGGACTATGAATTCAGATGTCCCTTTTGCCTATTTCTCTGAACCTTGGGAAAATTCAGAACTGGATCTAAATTTGTGGCTCAGGCCCAGTGCCAATAATGTGCTTTGAATCTAATTTGGTACCTTGGGTTTGTTGGTTTTGAATTGCTTTGAGTTACTTGATACTTATGACTTGCTGACACAGGGTCATTCAGGAGAGCGGGGAGATACATATATATGTATGGCCCATGTCAAGTGGTACGCTTTTTTTAGAGATCATCTTCATTATAACTTATTCATATAATTACAGCATGCTGAGTATGTTGCCATATTATGCTTTCACATCCCACAGTACTGTTCAGTGTTGGGGCAGTTCTGTAAGAAATACACATTTACAATAATATGGGAAGTCACACTGTCTAATTTGTTGAGAAAATGTAATTGAAATACTTTGTATAATAATGGAAAACAACAAAAAAAATCTCACAGTGTATATGGTGTACTGGTGGTCATGATGGAAAGGGGTGATACAGTGCAATAAGAATAGTTGTTTTGACCTCCTGTTCCCTCTGAGAAAAGTGGAGACAACTTCCATGCTTACATCTCTTCCAAGAATCTGTAATTAGGAGTGGCGCCATTCAAGAAACCGTGATACAAGCAAATAAATGCAGTGAGAACTAGAGGGGTTTGGGAGTTTCATTCATAAAGAAACCATCCAGATTTGCGCATTCAGCTGCTGTGATTTAGCCCTAGATTAAAGCCGGGACTGACTCTGGGCGTGGTGTGATGTAAACTGATACCAGAGGCTGTGCCATGGGGTTGCATCCTTGCATGGAGCTCAGCTCTGGCATTGAACTCAGTGCCAGGCTATATACTGGCATCAACCTCAGGATTTCTGAGAGCAGCAAATAGACCAACTGGCTCCTTTTCCCTGGGTTTCCTTGAAGGACAGTGGCATTACTAAATGCCTTGGTGCACAGAAGCTACGCAGAAGAGAGTATGGTTTAGTTCCTGGTCCTTCTGGAGGTAGCGGTAAATAGAGAAACCGTTATCTGAAGAGCGCATTTTTTTGGTCGTTATGCTCTTCACGGGGGCTGAAGAACAGAAAATGGAAACTGGAATATCTTCATAGTCCCAGGGAAAATGAAGCCATAGGCAGGGGAAATTGGCTGATCTCTTCTGAAAGTGTTGCTGCTGAGGACTGGGGAAAGTTTCAGTTGAGGGCTTTTAAGATGCCTAGAGCTTTCATATTCTCCCTGAGGCAGGTGGACATTGGCCCTTTTTCATTCTTCAAGAGAAGAGGAGATTTAACACAATGGTTATTTCCAGCACATTCCCAAAGTGTTCTGGATCTGGTAATTCTGGAGCTGACAAAAGCCCATGCTTCAAGAGATTGGTGCTGTGGTGGCCTTGTGTGCTTGAACTTTCTAGGGAAGGGCATGGGGGTAGGACCCAGCTCTGTCTTCTGACTGGAAAGCACAAACTATGTAGGAGTCTTGTGTGAAACATGCTCTCCTGGGGGAGTGTAAACACCTGCCCAAAAGCATAGCAGTGAAAGGTGTTCCAGTCTCTAGCAGCTTATTGTCTTCTGTGGTGTGAGCCTTCAAAGGAGCAGAGATACCTGTACACCAGATACAAAGTAACTGTCAAATGCTGGGCTTTATCTCTGCAGTTTAATGTCAGAGGTCTTTGAAGTTCTCTCAAGGTTCTTCTGACAAGTTATAGTTTGGGCAAGTTGTAGTTCAGTTCAGTTGTTTGATGTAGGCTTAAAAGCTGTATTGTAAAAGCAGGGGAGCAGACCTATCCTGGAAAGCTAATTCCTGAATTTGACACTTGTCACTCGCAGGTCTCTCAGTGTGGCTGCTCATAGCTCAAGGGTCTTCATAGAGCTCTGTGTGAAGGATGGTGGGAGTGAGTGTGCTGGTAGTTCTCCAGGTGCTGCTGAATTGAAATCACAGATTGGTCAGATGGAACCTCTGAAAACTTGCATCACCATGTGTTTACTGGAGGTTTGGAATCAGACAAAGGAGATGAATAGGAAGAAGTTAGACCTTCCTGTTATTGCACCCCAAGTCTTGTGCTTACAGTTAAAGATGTTGATGTTTTCTTTCAAAACCAGTTGCAGATAGTTCCTTTCTTCCAAATTCTTTCAAAATTGTCGTATGAAGGTTGCTAATGGTTTCAGTTAGTAAGACACGATGACTCTTTCAGTCTGTATGTTGGTGGAAGAATGGTCAGAAAAAGAAGGGGAACCTGGCATGTTGCATTCTCCTTTTGTTCTTGTGCTGTCCGAAATGAGAACAGTAGCTCTAAAATCTTTCAAGAAGAATTTTCTCTTTCCAGTGCTTGCCCAGCCGTCTTACCCTAAAAGTCATTAGGGTTTAAGTGAGAGTCCCTTTTCTTTCTGTTTGATCTCACTCAGTGGGTTTTGAGGATGAGTACTACATCCCTTGTGTAACTGTATGCAAGGCAGTAGGGTTGTAGATCACTCATCCATCACATCATCACCTGTGATGCTACTTTGCTTTTCAGTTTACTTCTTAAGCCATAATTCTGCCAGGGCAGGTTGGTACCTCTAGTCTGAAAGTGTCATGTATTTTTCGGTGATCTTGAGTGATTTGGGCTGGGGCTATACACCTTCTTTGGTAAGCAGTGTTTCAGTAGGCTGTATCCCTGTGCTAAGATACTACTTTATTACTGGCTCAGAGGAAAAAGTGCCAGCTACTATACCTCTGTCGTCACTTTCCACACCACCTGGATTGCATTACATTAATATTAACTTTATATTGTATTACAGTTATTAATAAGACAGCAAAGAATGTTGTTACATATTTTTAGCAGAGGAACAAGTTGGGACAAAAGTAGCAGTGAGCTTTCTAGTAGGCCCAGCTACCTAGAAACATCTGCAACTATCTGGCACATGAAACTATTCAAGTAAAGGTGAGTGAGGCTTGAAAGTTCACTTTCCACACGTCATCAGCTTAACACATATACATTAAAAAAAAAAAAGAAGGCGCATTCAGTTTCCCAATCCAAACACTTAAAAAGAAGTAATTCTGTCATTCCCAGCATTTTAAGAATGCTTAAAGAGAGAAAGAAATAGGTAGACCTTTTACTTTCACTATGACTCCTTGACTTCAGTAGTCATACTTCTAAGTTGACACTCTATCCATTTTGTGAGTAGGATATTTATTTGAAATACAGAGTCCTGGAAAATTACTAATTTTGGTCCTGGATGCCAAGTCACTATTTGCTAAAGAAGAGCAACATGATATTATTATTTTTTTGGTCATATTGGTCATAATTTTATGTGGTAGTGCTCAAGAGTCTGAATAAGAAAGAGTAGGGTGACTGGAAAATCAGCTTCATCTGCTTATAGTCATAGTACTAGAGCAGTTGGTTATGTTTTGTTTTTTTTTCCTAGGAAAGCAGCTTAATTTCCTATTAGTCATAGTTCTAGAGTAGTTTTTAAGGCAAAGCATATACACCTGCCTTAAACAGGAACAGGAGACTTGGGCAGTGTTGCCTTGTGTTTGCTAGCAGTTAACCTCTTGATATTAGGAAGATGAGAAAAAGCTCCATGAGTAAATAAGTTGTAATACAAAATCAAGTCAGGTGTGTGATTATATGCAGCAGTGCAGGGGTGTGCACAGTTTGAAACTGTGTGGTCATCAGTCAAAAGAATACTAAGCTGTATCTTATGCTTTCTGTAGGCAAACCGGTTGTATTGCTTGTTTGTATTTATTGATACAGATAAAGCAATACAGGTTTCCTCTTGTACATATCATGGATGATTATATTGGTATAAAATGTGCTTGCAGATAGCTTGCATTTCCCTATTATCAAAGGAAGTTATGCCTTCATCTTAGTTTCTATGCTGTCTTCTGCTTTTAGAAACTACAGACTATGCCAGTTGAAAAGACAAGTAACATTGATAATGGTTAAAAAATAAAAATGCAAAACATTACAGTGCTGTTATTTGAAGCAATTTGCCTACATTTAATAATGCACCCATCAACCTTTGTCAAATTGAGAAAATAAGTACTTTGTTTATAATTTTGAAAAGACTATTGCAGCCACACGTAACAGTTTCAGTGGTAAAGTGATTGCCTCAGCTGCTGGTGAGCTGCCTGGAGGTTTTGTGTGCAGCTGTTTCTGAGGGCTGTGTTACCAGTGAGGAGAAGCAATACTGCGATGTATTAGGTCGAGTTAATGGTGCTTTTTAATTTTTCTAGTTTAAGTATATGGCAGTGTTCTAACACAGGTTTTTAATGGTGACGGGTCGTAAGTACTCAATACTTTCTTGATGTGTCGGTGTCCTGCGTTAGGTTATGAATCAGCTAGCAAGTCGAAGCTTAAGTTCTTGTCCCCACCTTGGTGGGGCTGCTCAGCATGTTTGTTGTGAACCACCTGGCATGATTTGGGGTTGGGAAAGGGGGTACCTGTGATAGCTAGGCTGTTCATCCAAGCCTCATACACAAGGTAAGGCTAGCTGAAAAACCACATTCTGTTTCCTTACTTCATTACCACAAGGATATTTCACAGCAAGGTTTGCAAGGAAAAAGTATAATCACAGGCATGCAATCAGTAGTTCAACAGGAATATCATCTGTGCTAGTGAAATGCCAAATGGGGACTTGTGCCTGTTTTTTGTCAGAGTGGAACAGAAGTTCTGAATTTTCTCCAAAGCACCAGTGATGGCCCCATTCTAGCTGTGGGGTAGACATAAATAGACTTCCAGTACTCGGAAACACTTGGCATTTTTTGGGAAGTGGAGAAATTGAAAGAACCACATATCTATTCTCCGTTTATTACCATACTGCAGCAGCTGTCCCTGGAGCATGACCTTTGGCTCCATGAGGGAGGAATTTTTTTTTCCTCTTCATCTTCAGCATTGTGAGGGAGTTAGTCTGCAGAAATCTTGAGTACTCTTTGTGGGAGGTCTTCCTGTCTCTGGTGGGGGAAACCCACCCAGGTTTGCCAGGCAGGGAATTAAGAATACCTGTTTGCATCTGATAAGTGCAGCAATCTGCAGAGCCTGACAATTAAAGGTGATGAGCAGCTGGAGACCAATGAGGGTGAGAAAGAAAACGGTGTTATTTCCTGTGATCTTTGGGAAGGAAGTTTCCTAAAATTGTGAGTTTCATTTGTGCTGCCCTGCCTTACAGGTAGTGAGGACCTCTGTGGCTGTTGCCTATCTGTATGTTAATTTGTGGGATTTTCTTTGTGTTTTGTTGTTTGTTTTTTTTTCTGGTCACTTTCAAAAAGGGTATGAGGACTGGGAAGTCTGATAGTGGTGAGCGTTGGGTGCCAAGGAAGGGAGGTGAGCTGCTGACTTACGTGTCTGGTTATGGACATGTGTGGGTCCTAAGATTAGCATCTTCTGTATTTCAGATGTTTTCCCTCATGAGGGTCGCTTCATTGAAATCCTTCCTTTATATATCATTATAGGAAACTGTAATGTGATTTGAAAAACTGTGTGCCTGAGGAAGAAAAGGTACTGCTAGGGCAAATTACACTATTTGTGCGTTTCAGTCTTCAGACGTGTTTCCTGCTTGTTTTCACCTTTCTTTCGAGTACTCTGTATTGTACTACTAGTTGATTCAAGTTTCAGGTATAATTGTTGGAGGCCTGTAAGTCTCCAGTGGCCACAAATAAGGTTGGCAGGCTTTATTCAAAAGTGGAAAAGCTGGGTATAAGTAGGACATGGCATTTTATTTCAGACAGACATGACTGATTTAACCTGTGTTAGTATTCTAAATGATTAATGCATTGCAGTGATCATTGCAGTCACAGCTGAAAGACTCTCATTTTACTGTAAATTTTTATGTACTGGTTGGATTATAATAGATGAGATGTGTTTATCTTGTGGCTGTACACGGCAGAAAGAAATGCAGCTCTTCTGAATTTAGTATCCACTTTTTTGTTTGCCAGTGACTCAAGTGTTCCCTTCCTGTCTTATGCAGCCTTCATTTCATATTGCAGTACTTGTTGCTATGTTTGCTTGTTTATGTCCCCTTTCCATATTTTTGAGAAGTGAGCTTGAGCTGTTGAAAGTAGTGTGTTTACAGTTATCATACTTCCTTGTAGATGATAACATGTTCTTGTTTAGATGCTGAGTTCAACTGTTGCTTTTTTTTTTTAAGCCTAATTACAGTGTTAATTCGTCTTCAGTTTTGTTTCAGCTGCTGTATGTTTGGGTATGCTGGGGTTCTGCCTTATGTGCAAGTTACAGTAGTTAAGAAACTTTCTAAACTGAATTCTGGCTTAGGAAGGAAAATGAGCCTTTTTACTGGTGAAGCTGAATGCTGTGGAAGAAGTGGTAGAAAAAAATCCTGATCTTTTAGGAGGTAAAGGAGCATAGTTTCTGAGTTGGGTTTTGTTTCTCACTTCAGATGTCACTGAACTATGATTTTAGGATTTCTGTCTTCCTGATGGTTTTCTTTTACTTGGTTTTCAAATGTGGATGAAAAAAGCCACCAGTTATGAATGTGAATTTATGTTAAGCCTAGGGTGTGCATGTATCTTTGAGTTTCTGACCTTACTATTCAGGTTTTCAAAATTCAGTTTTTCTTGTGCGTTTATTTCACTTGCTGAAGAGAAGTGATCAGCATTCAATAAAGTCTCTTTGGAGAAATGACCGCCGGCTTGGAATCTGGAAGCTTGTGACAATGGAGGGAATTATCTCAAGATGCAGATATTCTTTCTTTGCTAATTAGATATGCCTTAATTGATGCATGTGTTGACTGTGAAAGTCTTCAGAACATGTACATTATCCTTGTAGTCTTTCTTTATCTCTTGTTAAGGGATCACTGAAGGAGGCATTGACTAATCTTTGTATGTACAAAGATGAATCATAGAATAGTTAGAGTTGGAAAGAACCTTAAGATCATCTAGTTCCAACCCCCCTGCCATAGGCAGGGACACCTCCCACTAAACCATGCCACCCAAGGCT
>JARCZZ010014713.1:0-33196 GCA_030323915.1 Brotogeris chrysoptera
GCTGTTCCCAGGCCCAAAATCAAAAACACAGCGCTGCACCAGCTACCAAGAAGGAGAAAAATGACTGCTGCTGCTGCACCCATGACACAATCTGAGAATGATGAAAAATCTCTGCAATTATAAATTCTCAATGTATCTTATACCTATTTCACTGGGGAATGAAAATGCTTCAGAGCAGTCATTCCAGATTTCCTACAATTATATGATCTATGTGACCCCTTCGTAATAATTTATTTCTTATAACCTGTACCCAGGCAGATTTCCCTTCAGTGGCATTCACTGACTATATGGCCTATTTCACAGAGCAGATGACAATGTCCCCCATACTATTCTTTTTGTCTGCCTTTCTCATTGTATCCCCAAAACTTCTACCCTTACCTATCTGTTTCATATACCCATTAAAAGTTTTGTATTCCCTCCCATCACTTTGAGGTAAAGCTTATTAATGTCTTGACTATTTGTCTTCCAGGACTGTATAATACCTTTCCTCTACAGCCCATGCTTGCCCCTGTGGAAGGAATTTCATGTGACAGTAGAAATCAAATGAAAGTGCAGGCATGTGGCCTTTGCCAAGAGTAATTTCTTCAGAGATTTGGGAAGGCCTGCCATCCCACAGAACTTAAATCAGGACCTTTCAGCAGCTCGTGATTTTACTTGAAAGAGAAAATAACAGAACAGAGCTGTTGAGAGAAGTTTCCCAAGTGAAACTTAAGACTCAGAAGGCAAGGAAAGAAGGCTCTTTTAAAAAATATAAACTGCTATAAACTATAGCACTATAAACTGCTGCTCTGGAATTGAGATAAATTTAGTATGGATTCATCACCAAGAAGTAACTTCTTATGGTATGTGAACTATCTGCAAGCTTTTGAACCTGTCTTCACTGGATGCTATAGAGGAGTAAACAGAATGGCATGTATCTCACTGTATACATGCTTTTGCATGGGAAAATCCAATTTAATCCCTGGAATTTCAGCTCTCCACATTCTGTTCTTAGCTAAGCAGCTGCTTTTAGAAAAATCTTTTATCTTCAAGCAAGAAAAGGAGCAAACAGCATTGACTGCAAATGATCAGAAGCAAACTTTCTACTGTAAACATGATACGCTTTGAGCTGTTTCATGAATATGACTTTTGGTTAATAGTGTTCTGCGAGCAAAGGAGAGTGGATAGGTAAGGAATCAGAAATTCAAGAACTGATTAGGGATCTAAAAAAGTTCTTTTTGTCACAGTCTTCTTAAAGTAATTTCATGGTTTTCAAGTTTAAAGAACAACATACATGACAAAGCACATCTACTGTGCCAGATCAGATCAATGAGTCAAGAACTTCACATTTGTACTATTTGTTTTCCATCTTTCAGTACTCTGCTGGCTGTCAAACTAATGCACGTTTCATGGTGTATGAAGTAAATCACTGGAGAGAAAGGGGAAAGAGCCACTGAGGTCACTGATCCTGCA
Source organism: Brotogeris chrysoptera (assembly GCA_030323915.1). Taxonomy (NCBI): domain Eukaryota; kingdom Metazoa; phylum Chordata; class Aves; order Psittaciformes; family Psittacidae; genus Brotogeris; species Brotogeris chrysoptera. The sequence goes on from JARCZZ010014713.1 coordinate 1,453, forward strand.
GCTAATGTAAGGGCAGATTTTGGTTTTGTCAAGTTTTCTTCATGTTGTGATCTGCTCAATCTTCTTGGCCTAGAATCTTCTCCCAGTCACCTGATGTGAACTCATCCAAAGACCAGCACTTAACTTCTATCAGCATGACAAAGAAGAGAGAAGTTTTTCCACTGGTCCTTACTTTGTGCATTTATTAGCACTTACACAGATTGAATGCAACTTCTTAGTCTTTCACACTCATTCAGTATTTGCATACCATCAGATAAGTGTCAGGGTGGAAAACAATCTAAATATAGTCCCATGTGAAAAATAATTGTTGTCGGGCCACCTTAACCACCAAACATTATTAGGGAACCACAATCATTCACTCTTAGTTTCACAGCAGTAGATATTAAGATTATTTTCTTAAATATCTAAGTGTGAAATACAATGATTAAATAAAGAACAATCCACAGAGACAGGGAAACATAATGAGATGCAATAATACAACAATATAAGCAATCAATGATTATGTAGATAAATATAAAAGATCATTCTTCTCCTTACATCTTAAGAAGAAAGGATAAGTAACTACAATCAAAAGGAAAAAAAGTATATTTTGAAGGACATTAAGAAGGGTTAGGGCAGAAAATCTCACCTAACTTACCAAAGCTCAAAGGTGAGGTTTTGGACATGTTCTTACCTTAAACTACATAAGGAAATGAGATGCAATCACACCATTTCATCTTAATCTTCATACAGTAAAGGCATTTCTGTTGCTTTTTTTAAGATCAAGAGAATTCTTCTGACTTTTTAGAGCTCAGAATAACATGCAATTCAAATTGGATCAATGCTACTGAAACAAAATATTATTTCCCTGAGTCATGTTCAGTTGTATCTGAAATATCAAAATGAAACTTCAAGTACTGATATAAACTTATCTCCATTAAGCTTTCTGGCAACAGAGAAACAGACACAAGGGCTGTAATACTAGAATGAAGCACACCAGAGCTGTTACCTCAGTAAGGATGGTATTTTTAAAATCCTATTCATTATTCTTAAATCTACCATAAGTCTCCACTCTTTCATACTTTTCATCTTTATATTACTGCATTGACAAACACAATTTGAGATATCGGATGTTTATTCACTCTAATTTAGGGTAGCTGGGGAATTTTACCACTGGAATAGAATGTAATACCCAGAATGGAGGTAAGAGATACGAGGCTACTCTTATATTCTTCATATTTCCATATCAGTCTTCCAGCACAGAGTTAGATCAGTATGTTCAGTGCAGGACCTGTTTTTCTATGCTTTCCAGTGAATTGTTGGAAGTGCTTTGAGACTACAAGGACAGAGGAAAGCCTGCAAACAGGCTGACAGGGATCCTGGATTTGAGCTACAGAAAACTGACCACACACATCAGACAAAATCATCTTCCACAGTAGAAGAGATGCAGAGCTTGTCTAATCCCAAGTTCTGTCTTGATCATCACTTTAATTTTCTCACTTTTTAATTTCCTGGCAAATGGGAGAAGTCTCATGCAATTCTGAGCAGAAAAGGAGCTAGCGGAAAAAAATAGAACAATATTCTGCTGGATAGCATGGTTTGGGTGAATGGAGACATTTCATCCAACATAACAGTAAAGTTCTGTTTTATCTTCTTAGCTGGTTTCTATGACACTTAATACAAATGAGACTATTTAAGTGTAACCATAATTTCATACCTATTCTGTTCATGGCACTCTGTCTCATTTCAGTTATGAAAACACTAAGCTTATAAAACATTTTAGTTCGAGCTTTCAAAATCTGCAGTAGCTTTCATTAAGTATCTTTCCTTCTGTTCTACGTTTGGGACAAAATATAAAGGGAAAAAAATTCAAAATATGAGAAGTAAGAATTTCCCGAGTGATATAAAAAGTGGCTGATTATAAACAACTATTAGGCATCAATCCACATAATGAGAAATCCAAAAGTCTTTCTGAAACAATTTGTGTTCGAAATCACACACACTATGGTGTGCTTCACAATTAGAATTTTTTTGCTGGAATGGAGCTGAAGTCTTTACACTATTTCTAGACTCTTTTAAAAGTGGTTGCCTCAGTAATGCGGTCCTTGAGTGAAGCTGGTTTTTGCAATTTCTCTCAGGAAATGTCATGAACACTGCTCTCAATACCATGGCTAATTTAAACAATAGACTTACGGAAACTTCATGTATACTCTATGGCTATTTCACTTGGGATATTAGCAGCAGAATCTCATTCCAAGATACTAATATCACATGTCCTCAGGCATTTTACTGAAAGGAAAAGGTTGATGAAACCAATCCACCTTATAAAAGATAACACTGTGCCAGCACTAGCCTTTTAATTCACTCAGATCAGTTCATTAGCTCTTTCTCCTAACACAGTCTGTTGAGGTAAATCCCATCATTTTCACTTCACCTCATACCTACTTACATCTCGTGAGATTCAAGCTGGTCATCAAGAAGTGTTTCACTAACAGGTAGCAAAGCCCTGAAGCAGACAACCCAGCAGAGTGATTCTAAGGAACACTCCTAGAGGTTTTTAAGACTTGGGTGGAGGCAGCTGCAGCTCATCTTCTAATCTAGCATTGACAGGCATCCTGCTTTGAAGCTGCACTCCCAACCTCCAGACCTCCAGGGGACTTTTACAACCAACAAGTCTATGATTCTATGATTCTTACACTTAATAAGAACCAGTTTACACCTTTGGTATCTATACATGAAAAGGTAAGTCTGACTCAACAGTCTTCTTGCTAACTTTCAAGGCACTCACAGGCCCACATTATTTGTTTATTAACAAGCAGGGATCTCTTTTGTGAGATCTTTTGTAACATCATTTGGGAACTGCAGTATTAAACAACATGTGCCTATTTTAAACAAATCACAGGTTGGGTACTTGCCTGCTCTTTATGGGAGACACCCATGATGTAGTGCAGTTCATTGCACTGAGTTTTTGGGATTTCAATCATTTTTTTTTTTACTTTCTTTTTTCCTAACTTATTCCCTATTACTTCTTCCCCACTGTGCAACTTTCCATAAGCCTTCTTACTTCAAGACTTTCATATCTTCTTTATAAGGCTGTTATCAGTCTTTAGAGTAACCTACCCCTTTTAAATTTGGTACTTTAATTTACTAATATGGATTGTGATAATTTTGGTGCTCGCTTCTACACGGAGGAAGGGAAGAGTTACATAGACTGAAAATAGCTTCAATTTAATCAAAGCACCTTCTTCAGGATAGACCTGCCATGTCCATGTGCCCAAGGGGGGAGAACAAGAAGATATTCTTACTTCATTTTCACCTGATTCATCCACTTAGCAGCACCTTGGCCTTCAGTCTTGGCAAAAGAAACTTATTATCCCATATCCCATCCACACTCTTTCATGGGTTTCTGATTACAGGTCTTAAGAGGATGACTTTCAAGAGATTTTCCCTTGTGCCTACCCTGAACACTATGAGAACCCTAACAAAAATGATAAACTTCTAAACTAGATAATGACAAATGTAAAGACCTTTTCAGGCCTGAGCTTCATTGGGTTTTTTTTGAGAGTGGGACAGGAGATAATTGCTTGTATTTTTCTGTGATTCTATGATTCTATTTTATTCCTGAAATCTCCTTATATCACTAATAAAATTGCATGGAAGAATTTCTATTCTCATCAGTGCAAATCCAGAGAATGTCAAAGCTCACCATAGAGTTCTTCAGGATGTACACCACTGTAACAGGGTAAGTGTTCATCTCAGTGCAAGGCAAGATATTTTGTTTTACCAGCAATCCATATAGACAGTCAGGGAAATCAGAGTTTTAGCTGTCACATTTATTTAGCTGCACTAACATGGATTGCTAGTTTTAAAAACTAGTACTAACTGTTGCCTGTCCCTTTCTTCTTCCCATCAGCTCTTGCTCATATTCCCCATAGAAAACCTGTTAGATGATCAACAGTAGGTGATAAAAGCTGCCTCTATATATGTGTTGCAAGTAGCACCCTGGTGCATTAAAAAATCATTTAAATTATTTTGCTATTAGTCTTCTCTTCCAGGATGCCAAACCTTGCCTAACAAAACCCAATTTAAGTGAAGAAAAGTTTGGTCAGCTGAAATGTTGGACTCATTATGTTTATTTGTATTTTGAAGGTTTTCAGTATGGGCTTTATTTGTGGAGATTTCCAAAGGAGGCTGACCTGGGAGTGACAGTTTGGCAAAGCAGGATGGAAAAAGCTAAGGAGAAAACTATGTCCCTCAACAGTTAAAGATCTTTATTCTTTCCTTTGTGTGTGCATAACAAATACATGCAGGGAACAGACTGCTTTTTTGTCACACTGATGAAACAACAAGAGCATGGAAAAATCTCGTAAAGCTGAAGCAACCCAGAAAGAAGTTCCCCTGGATGGGGTGCTGAGCCTGGGAATTCTCCACATGGAGAATGCCTGTCCAGGCAGTGCCAGTAGGGCACAGGAATGCACAACGTAGGATGGAGAATGTCATTGAGAGGGCTCCAGTGGGAGATTTTTATTCTCTACTGAACTTTCTCATAATGCGCTGCTGAACAAAAGCAATTCTTCCTGTAATCAGATAGGAAAGGGTTTGCTCTCATATGCTATTTGCCTTTTAGCTTGAGCTGTGAGAAGAAGATGCTAGAGTAGAAAGAAGCTTGCGGGATATCAAGGTGACAAATTTTAGCGATATGATCAGGTTTTTGTGTAAGAATTCTCCTCTGACAGATGGGATTTCCTTCTCCTCCCCCCCCTCTCCCCTCCAGTCATGTTTGTGACTCTGATGAGTTGTTTATAGAGTTGTCTCAGCTCCAAACTCTTGCATATGGTTGTAAAGCTTGAGGGAGCTTCTATTTGTAACTCAATAGTCATGACATGTCCCTGCCCACCTATGTCAAATGGGTCTTCTCTGTTACTCATATAGTCAAATTCTAAAACCTTAAAGCTCTTTTAAAATGGCTACAATACCCTTCCTACTGCACAGTTACCTGAAGATCCATGTTATTATGCCATTATAACCTCCAGCTCCACAAAAAGATTGATCACAGAAATATGTGAAGAAAACCAGGTTTCTAAGTACTCTGGTGAATCCATAAGGAAGTAAATAAGAGAAAGCTGGCAATTTGGTCACCTTTCTGTCTTTTTACACTTTAGGAGCATGCTTTTCTCAAAACGGTGTTTTGTATTTCTTTCAGTGAGTGCTCTTGTTTAAGTTAATCCCCTTTATCGGCTGTCCCTCCCAGAGGTCCGTAACCTCTATGCAGCTGAGAAATGATAGCTGTGACCCATTTATAAAATAGATTTTAGCTACACATAAATAGCACTGAAGCTGTTGCCACCCCTTCAGTTCCCAAAGGCTGCTCGGCTCATTCCCCACTCCTTGACACTTATTCTTCAGCAGCCTTAGAGGAGCTTCAGAGTCACAGTTTAGACTGGAGATTTGCCTGTGGCACAAAAGTAAGGGCTCTGCTGTGCTTCCTAAGCAAGAAGGGAAGCTGGCACTCATGCCTCATTAACTAGTGGAGCACACATCTGTTTTGAACTTCTGCACAAGCATGCATTTCACTGATGGGCAGGAATGGGGCAGACCTCAGGGTTACCAGGGAAAATTAATTCCTGCTTTCTACCACCTTTTCTTCTCAGGAGCTACTTTAAGTTTTACTCACTATGGATAGAAACTAAGGGCTAGGACTCAGCATGGTTCAGTATGATACTTAGTTCCTCTTTCCCCTGGTTAACAGAGAGGGCAACAAGGGGACATTCTCACTTGGGGATGCCTCTGAAGCAGCACTGATCCTTCCATGCTGCCAAAGCAGACCAGAGTTTGCCAGTCACACGCAAGAAAGCTTCCACATGCCACCAACCTCACACCCCATTAATTTAGCCTGACTCAAAACACCAGGTTAAGCTGTAGGCTGAAAGACATTTTTAAACCCAGAAGTACATGGGCAGAGAGCTTCTCTGCCTTGACTTTATGGGTGAGGCAGGTTCAGGCCATGGGCAGAAAACTACTCCAACTTGAGAGTGAAATAGGATGCTCACTGCAGAACTGGACCTGTTAATCTCTGCAGCTAGGAAGATAATCCTGACTCTACTAGCACCAAATAAACGTTTTCCTTCTTTGCTTTCTGCAAATAGTATCGGTGGGGCACCCCTCTGGAGTCAGAAAAGAGGGGTGCTGCAGCTGCTGCTGCTGCCACCTATGAGGGAGGAAGGGAGAGGGAGCAGTGACTGCAAAGAGACTGGCACAAGCAGAGTAGATTTTGCTGCAACTGAAGGCTTTCCAGCTGGGGCTGTGTGGGAGGGAGCAGAGATTCTGCCAGCAAGCAGAAAGGTGGAGGGTTTGTCGTGACTTCGGGTTTGCTTTTTTAAACACAAACTAATTTTATTCTCCTGCGGCCCCTTCCTCATGTACAGCTCTCCAAGACAGGAGTTCACGGTGCTTCACATCACACCAAGGACATGTTACCAGACTGAGCAGACAGACACTCTGTCAACAAGCTCAAGCATTTTAAAACAGTGACAAACCGCCTACCCCAAAGTATCCCCTCCCTATCATCATCAAAACATGTTTGGTCATTATCGGATTTCTTGTTCTAAGGCAACTCCTAATGTCCATATCTTTGTGGCCTACAGAGCTAGAATGTGCATGTGGGTACATGCAGCAGAGACAGCAAAATAACAGCTGAAATCCTTTTAAAAGTTGCGGAAATCCAACATGGTTTCGGGGGCCGTGGGGGGGAAAGGATAATTTAAAACCCCAATCAAACTCTTTATGCTTCTTTCCCACCCCCAGTTTGTCTACATGCAATGAACAGGGATGACAGCAGCTCTGTCAAGAGCGCTGCATCGGTATTTCCCACCTGCATATGCTGTACCCAAGCAAAAATGCCTCAAAGCCTGCCCCAGCTGTACATCCCCCACAGTGCAGATAACATGCTGAGAGGCACTGTTCTGGCCTACTAATCTTGTTTACATATTTTCCTTCTGTATTTTATTTTCTGCATGCCTGTGCTGTAATCTTATTGACCAGCTTTTCAGCCCCAAGGGGAAAAAATAAAAGGAGGTACTAAGAACAAAAAAGAAAAGGCAGGATGCTCACAGGAATGCCCTTGCTCATCTCACGTAGGCAGTAATATGCCCTTTCACCACTGCCCTTGCTGCCCTATGACAACTTGCACCTCTGTACAGAGTGTTCCCCAACTTCTGCTATTTTTTCTGACTGGGCAGCACAAACTAAAGGGATTTGTGGAGTGACAGTTAATTCAGATAATTGTATTTGCCTACTGCCTGTGTAACGGAAATGCCAAAGCTCCGGGGGCAGAGGATTCCACGTGTGCTGGCATGACTTATGTAGTACACTGTATGCCTGCAGCTGCCCTTCCCTAGTCCCATCTGTTGGAGATTGATGTTGATTTTGCTCATCTTGCCTCCTAAAAACCCAGTAATAATAATGAATGAACTCTGTTCAGGAGAGTGTTGGTGACCGATTTAGCTGGGCATATTGCAGGCACGTGCTCTGCAAGGTTTCTTTGCTATGAACACACAAGTCTATGGATCTGAATTCTGTGATTAAACATCCTTCCATAGCCAGGTCTTTGCACCACATTCACCTCTGGGGATTTCAGACTATCACCTTTGTTATTGGTAGGAGACTTTTCTGTTGTGTTTCCTTACTACCTTGGGCTTCTTTAATTTTAGGCACAAATCCCAAGCACAGGTCTAGTTGGTGCTTAGGGCCAGAGTTAATCTCTAAGCAAAGTACCTTTTTCAGGTTGAATATATTTTCATCCAAATTAAATTTTTGCTGTAAATTAAAAGCTGATAAATAGACTCAAAGTGATTTGCTTATCCTAGTCTGAAATATAAGTTTTATAAACCATGAACATATTTGCCATTTTAGCTTTTCACCCCAGCCTAAAGTGGAAACTATCCTCAAAACCTCCTAATTCTCAAAGAATGAGTAAACCAATTCAGCGACCTATGTGATTTGATCCCAGCATGCAACATCACAGGCTTCCATGTCTATCAGGAAAGTATTGATCCATCTAGAGGTACAGATCTTACCAGAGCAGGCCACATAGCTAAGATTATGATTCTTTGAATGGTGACAATTTTGTGGTTATCTTTGAATGAACCCATTTACCAGTTTCTTCCTTGAACAGGAAATTCTGTACCAGAGCAAACAAAAATTTGCTCATCCTATGGTAGATACTTAAGGAGGAACATTAGAAACAGAGCATATCCTCCTGGCCCCAGTCAGTCAATTTGAGGGGACTTCCTGAAATTAGAGCTGCACCCTATAACTGTTTCTTTTTCAAGTTTTCTATCCAGGCTATGCTCTGCTGGCTTTACCATAATAAGAAGTAGACACAAAGTCCTGTGTCTTTTTTACTGTACATATGTTGCAATTCCACGCATTTGTGAGAACTCTGCAAAAGTTACAGTAATAACTATATTTCACTTCAAAGCCAATGCTTCTCTTTAAACTATAAAGAGAAGCATTGTCTTTCTAGATGATCTTAAGGTGATTTCCAACCCTAACTATACTATGATTCTATGATTGTGAGAACAGAGAACAATGGACACTGTAAGACATGACTGTCCTGGCAGCATTTATCAGAAAAACAGAGCAAGAAGAGTAATGAAGAGAAAGACCATTTGCCATATCTAATAAAAGCAATTTGTGAGAGCAAACAACTTCCTCCAGGAGATCAAAACTCTTTTTCTATCCTATAATAATAACAAGGAAAAGTTAGAAAAAAATTAATGAGCATGCTTTTGGCAAAACAGTAGCAACAGTTCCATGAAATAAATAAATGAAGGAAGATGTCCCATAAAATGAAAGATGTCCTGCAACTAGTAACCCTTATTAAAAGCCAGCTCCGGATGTTTGTTTACATGAATATATCTTGCTACTCATTGTCTAGGTCATCTACTGAGATGTCTAGATTTGTATACTATATGTGTAAGATGTAACAGGAGTCAGAAGTTGTCATTTTGGTGTACGAGACAAAATATGACTGCAGTCAACTGTGCAGTGAGAAAGGTGTTACCTTGGTGTAGATAGGTACAGAGCCAGACTAGTCACCTGTCATCATGACCACTGTCATCTCTCGCAGTCCTATTGACCTTTCCCTGTGGCAAAAATCCTACAGAGTACCAAAGTGAATTTTTTCAGACTGCATTGTTTAAATGCAGCACTTTTCAATTTATATGATTAAAACTACTGAACACAGGCTTGACATACAGCATTAAATAGACAAGGATGAGAAAAGTCTTTCCTTATTTGAATGCTTTGTAAATAACTGTATTTGAGGGAGTCTTGCTTGCAGCAAGGGTATGTTCCCTAGACAAAACTGACAGAAACTTCCTCATTGACTTCTCCAAACTTTGGAGACCCAAAGGAATGTCACAGAAGTAAAAACATACCATTGTACAATGGCCTCAAGTTTCTCCTGACAGTGAAAATCTTCTAACAAATATGCCAAAAAAAGCTGAATCTCCACAAGGCAGAAGAGACATTGGATGTTTTAATGTCCTTGGCTCTGAGGGATTTTCATGTCTATGAATGCTCATTGCCCACAGAAGTTTGATAAGTTCACTGAGATCAAAGCCTGTTTCCAAATGCTCCAAGATCTACTCATTAAAGCTCCAGCCCTGCATCCATTTGTGCTTGTGTGCAGCTTGTTCATGTCAACTAGGGCTACACTTAAGCACAGAATTGAGCACCTCACTAGATCTACGCACTACAAAAGAGAAGCCCAGAAAATCAAACGAGCTGTAAAGAACTTGAATATCCACACAACAAGGGTGAAGGTACACCAGATAAAGGCCTAAGGCTTGCATCAGTGAACAGATTCCCCAGGTGAAGTAATTTTTTATTATTATTAAAAAATAATTATTTATTAATAATAATAAAAAGGGTTGTGCTTCATCTAAAAAAAAGCTCAGGTTTTCAGGGTGTATAAATCAGAAGAGCTCCACCAATGCTGAAGAAATTAGGCTAGCTTATGCCTGCTGAGAATCTGCCTTAAAGGTTCTAAAAAGGCAGAGCCAGGTCCTACAGCATTCAGTTTAAAGAGTGGCAGAGGAAAGTACTGTCCTCACAGTAACTCCTTGGAGCCTTCTTTTTTATGTTATCTTCAAATGGCGGAGGAAAACAACCTCCATCCCTTGGGTCTGCTGCTTTGGTGCCACTAGGCTCATTCACTGAACAGCTATTCATCAGAATGCATTGGTTTTGTCTGTTTTCTGCCTTAACTGTAGGGTCTATGAACAAGTCAGCAGGATGTAGGCTCTCATAGAAATTTTAGATGCTGTACTCAAACTAGCATTTGTTAGCTTCCAAAGAGAGCCATATGCTTGGAACTCATCTAATATACCTGCTCTCACACAGAAAACTCATGCTAAGCCATTCAACATAACCAAACCTTTGCTTACAGGCAGATCTCCTGGGCTATAACCCTTCTTGATCACACAGTGACAGCGAGATGTGAAAGGTTAAGCTAGTACTCCTTAGAAACTTGTAAATTCTGTGACAATGAACATACTGTAGGCATTTATTTATCCCTGAGCTGTAATGACATAAAGGACATGTGCAGACTGATTAAATGGGTTGCAGTCCATTGATTCACATGGCTAATACCAGTTTTAAACTTAGCCACAGTGAGAATTGAAATAAATAGCACACATCTTTAGGGAACAGGAAAATCTACTTTTCACATCCAAATAGCCTTATGAAGAATTATTCCTGAGCTGAGTTTACTGCTTATTGGTAATTTTTTCACTATCTCAAGTCCTACATCGGAAGAATTTCAAACTGTGACAAACAGATACAGATTAGATAAAGATATACATCTACAGATATAGATTAACTCATTTGCAATTACCAGTCATTATTATTCAAAAACTGTTACACAGTTAAGCACATGTGATACGGTTCTGCGGAATGGAGACAGAATTTTATTGAGTTATAGATGGATAAAAGGCATAAAGAATACAGGTAATGCACATTTTTGAAATAGCAATATAAACATAAACATGGTCAAGTCAAAGTCACATGAAAAATCAGACTAATCTTCAGATGCATTCTAGACTTGTATATACAACATCTTTACACTAAAAGTAGAAATACAAACTCCAGAGATGCAACACACCTCAATACAAAATAAATAAACAAAGATGAACACCAATAAAAGGAAAATAAGAAATACTTGAATCGTCTTCCAGAATGATGAGCAATTTTGATATGTAAGAACTATGGTAGATGATGTTCAATCTATGACAAGAACTCGTTTATTTCCAAACAAAATCTCAAGCAGTAAAGTCTTCTTGTGCTTGGGAGTGAGTTCAAAGCATTTAAACTTTTATGGGACCCCTGCACGCTCCTCTTGTGGTGCTGAACAATTCCTCTATGAAAGAAAACTCCAAGCAGAACAGATTTTCAAAAATCTGAATGTGAAATCCAACTCACTGAGACATATGCTTGATGGGGACTTCCTCATTATTTATGCAGGAGAAAATTCTTCGGCAACTTCTGACCCAAGATGGCTTGAGAACACAGAATAAATGGGTTCGGTTTCAGTCGCTGAGTCAGTTTCTTCCTTATGGTCAGTATCTGCAGGAAGGAAGCAATCAGACTTCTGTTATGCAAAAAGCTATAGTATATATCAACGGCAAATTGTTAGGCTCCACACTGGATACCAAATTATGGCTTTCAAACAAGTGAAAAATGCACCATTATTTCACTTTCCTTTCAAGGGAGTTAATATTAACTGAGTGACACCAAGCACCAGCAGTGGTTTTCCTTGCTGTGTCTTCTTCATCAATTTGTTTGCATAACTAAATATCCTAGAGAAAAACAGTATTGTTTCCACTCTCACGGTTCTTACAAATTAGATTTTTATGGTACGTTTTTTTTCTGTCCAGAAAAATAGGTCACTTCCCCTGCAGTAATATACACAATTCAAGGCTATGTTTCTGCTTGCAGTGAGTACAGAGTGCAACTACCCCTTCAAACTGGCCATTTGCACATGCAACTGACTACTTCAACTGGTCAAATCACTATTTGCAATGGGCAGATTTCCCCTAACTGCAGAGTTGAACCAAAGCCTAAGTACTTAAGCCTTTTTTCTACTTCCAATCTCCCTCTCTGAAAATATGGACCATAAATATCCTCTCCCAGGAGATTAGCACTGGAACTTTATTGGGCTTAAAGTTACGTTCAAACAATGTCCTAATGAAAACAGTGGCTATTGAATAGTAAATAACATGTGTTCCAAGGACATCAAATCATGATTACAATGACTTCCATATTTGTATAACTTCAAAAAAAATAGCATTTTTTTCTTTACATATTGGAAAATAAAGACTTTATATACAAGAATAAGTTAAAGAGATGGAAACATAAATGTAAAAAATTACAGAAAATTGCTTAAGAACAATATTTAAAAACCAGAAAAGATATTTCCAAGTAGTTTCCCAGGCAGCCTCTGTAAAACAAAATATATATTAAAAAAAAAAAGAAAAAAAAAAAGAAGGGATTTTTCAAAGTAATTTCAACTTAGTGGGATCAAAGAAACTGGTTTCAACAGGGTCTGAAAGGGAGCAATTAGCATTTTGACCTTAAGTGCATACCTAAACCATACTAATCTACATACTCGCCTGCCTTAAATCAAGTGATCTTAAACTGATTATGATTAAATGGTATCTTTTTTCAGCATTTGTGCAAATGCTTCACTTCATCAGGCAGCCCTGGAAGGGCAAAGAGAGACAGCCCTACAAAGACTGCTCATTCACATTCTGAATGCTGCAGCATGGAGACCACACAGCCACCTCACTGCTTATCAGAGAAGGTGGCTCTGTCATTTGTCTGTATGTTCCCCAGTTTTGGCAAAGCTTTCCACAGGGCTGACAGTGCCTGAAGGTGACTTACACGTTAAAAAAAGCAAAATGAAATCCATTTGAAACATTTTGGACTGCATCTGTGTGAAATAAACATTTCTCCCCACTCCCAAATAACAAAGACAGTTTCTATCAAAAGAGTTGTCTATGTGTTAATCTGCAGTGAAAACTCAGTGCCAGAGCTGTCACCCTTTGAAGTTAAAGGAAATCTCCTGCTGTCTTTATGATGCCCAGATTCCTGACTGAATTGAAAACTAACATGGTAATAGGCTTCCTAAACTCCAAATAGCTCTCTGAAGATCACTGCCTTGCTCTAGTGATTATAAAGATGTCAAGGTGACTGGATTAGATACTTTAAACTAGTTGAGCTGAAAGCAACAGCTCCATAGAAGGGCTCCTGATTTTGTTCTGAGTGATCTCAGAATGAAGCTCAGCCAGAGTTGAATGGCAGATTTGAGCAGAAAACTACGGATTCACGTTTCAACATAAAATACCTGGCTTTTCTTCTGATTTTATTGATTCTAATTTTTCTACGTTTTTTTCCCCAACTAATTCATAATAGTTAGAATCAATGATGAATTTTAGGTCTTTTTTTTTTACAGCATTTTCATACTTGTTTTCTTTCTTTTCTCCTCCTGAAGGAAGAAGAAAAAAAGGAAGATTGAAAAAAGAGAGGGGCTTTAAAAGAGATGTAACTTTATTTTTCAAATACATAAGTTTATTCAATTGAGGTTAAATAAACTGAACTTGATGTTTTCATATAAAATATAAAAAAATATGAATGTTGCAGAAGTGGAATTTTGATACTCTTTGATGATATATTTTCTACTGCAGGAACTTCTTGATTGGAGACTTTTCAGCCAACTTAAAGGCATGAGTATTAGAAGTCCCTGCAATCTGGCATCCTGAGCCATAATCTTTCAAAGTAGCATAGAGATTTGTTTTGAGCAGCAGAGCATCTACAGTATAACATCGTCGTATATGTAATGCAAGCTAGGATAACACAGGGTAAGAGATTAATATTAGGCATCATACTGTGCTCTGTTATTTTTATCCTGCTGTTTCTTTCACTCACCATCTCATGACTCACACCCTCCCCACACTGGAATTTCTCTCTCTGTCTAGTGGCTCACTGGTATTAAGGAAGACGATGCTGTGGAAAGCCATTTGGAGAACAGTGCTACTGCACAAGCTTCAGGTCGCTCTTGAAACCAAAGAGAGGCAACATCACTTACTGATTTATCACACAACTGCTCTGACTGTTGCAGCCTCTTTAGCAAACTGTCTTCACTATTTGTGAGGGTTGTAGTTCTGTTTTTATAGCCTTGGTGATGTGGCAGGATATTAGGTGGCAAAAGTGTTCCAAATTACAGATACTCACATGGAAAGATGATATTGCACAAGCTTTTAGAAAATTACAGGGCTCATTTTGTGAGGTGATAAAGGGCTCTTGTAGGACAGCTTAATGGAATTCAACATCGGTAAAAGAGCTGTTCCTTACACTTTTCTTCATTAACTTTATCACCTCAGAGATATTGTCTTTGATACCACACTAGACTGACCATGAAGGATATATGCTTCCTGAGGCCAAACCACAGTTACTTGATGTGGGATAGGAAGGCCAGGTCACAAGAGGAATTAGATGCTTAAATCCTTGCTAATTGTACACATACCTACTGTAATCCAAAATGTAGAATATTAAAATCCTGTTCAGTCTGTTGTTGTATAATACTGCACTCATATTTCCTAGTGGACTTAGTTTCCCAAGCACCTAGGCTCTGGCCTCTGTTTAAATCTGGAAGCACTATGGTGTTCACTAGTTAGGAAGTTAAGTTCTACCACATCCCAGAAATTAGGATGTTCAGAGGAAGCATAATTATTTTCTCTTACGTCCTAGGTGAGTAGTAAGAGCCCTTGCTAAAGAATCCCATCTGCCTGTATCTGAACTTTTCATCTCTTTGAGGGCACTTTCTAACCAGTCAGAAGCCAAGATCACAGAGGCTTCACTCTTAATAGCAAATGTTCCCAAGGCTGGAGGGAATAACACCTGAATCAGCAACTGGACACTATAACATCCTTCAAAAAATATTCTTACCAGAAAATTTACTAGCAAATCTCTGGCTAGAAGGTCATGTTTTCTCCTTTTTTGTCCTGTCATTTTAAAATATGAATTCCAATTCATTGGAAGGAGTCAAAGAAACCTTGGCCACAGAATATCTACATTTTGCCAAAAAAGGCATTTATGTGGGGAAGGGGGAATAAAATCCTAAATCAGGGATGAAAATTCCACTCAGTAGCAAGATTATTCTCACACACATTCTAGATCAATGATCAGAGCAAGGTCTCTAAGGACCTTAGAATATCTAGACAAAGTAATCTGCCTTTTTTCTGAGATGGTAGGTAGGAGTCAGCTTGGTTCCAGAGTAAGGTTAGCAGAAGGATCATTCATGTTCCACTGTGTTATACCAGTTTTCACAGAAAAATGTACCAAAAGATCTCAACTGCCTTTCACCTCTGTTTTTAGATCCCCTGGCTGCCTGCTTTTCCACTCTGTCAAATCTGGTTATACAGGTAACACTGGAAACCATAAAGAATGTTTTATTTCTATGACTGCTTTGTTCTCCAAATTTGCCTTGGGGCAAACTTTCTACCTTATCACCTCAAGTCCTTCATGTGGATTTCTGATGGTAACTTAGAGAATAGACAGTTGATCTTTTATTGGTGAAGAAGCATAATCCAGTAGAGACACTCATGCTCAGCATCCAGACACCAGCTCGTCACCCATCACATCCTCTGCTCTCTCTTCTTGTCAACCGTACCTCATGTAACTGGCTACCTGGAGGGCAGCAGATGTGCATGATAAGAAGAAAGACTGAAGGCTTGCACATCCACGCCACATTCAAATGTCAGGTCTTCCCTGAATCCAAAGGGCAGAAGCTTCCCTCAGTCCACCCTCGATCTAGAAATGTGACCTCAACACACCAGTCATGTCATTTCTCTCAGACAATTCCTCCAGCTGGAGGACAATCAATGCAAGAGCCTGAGGAGAGCCTCAGGAGGATGTGATTAGTGACCTAAAATGAATCCTGTGCAAACTGCTGTAGCAGCTTCCACTAGAATCTCTCCCACTAGAGTCAGCACTTCACGGCAACAAATGCTGCTGCAGTTTGAAAGATGATTAACAAAAAAACCCAAAAAACAAACCAAACATAAAAAAAAAAGCTGAAGGGAATTGGAGCAGCCAGAGAAAATCTTGTTAAAGCAGCAGTGTCCTGCTGTGAGCATCTGTGAGCTTTCTGTTCCATAGATATGCTCCCTGGTACCGCTGACTTAAACAACAAGTTTTCACTTGTCTTTTAGCGTTACTTTTGCCGTGAGCTGCAGCCTCTTGGCCTGAACCTGTATTTGTCTCCAGCAGTTCTAAGCTGACTGCACGCATTAAGTGGGCCTTTTACAGTATCTTATTTTTCAGCTTTGTCTTATCAACTCAGAGGCACAAAAGGCCAGGAATGCATTTGCTCAGAACAGCCTGGGAACCACTTGAAAGGAGGAGCTCTCCATTCACCTGAGATTGGTTTTGGGTCTTTGCACTTCCTCCCACTGGTCTCCTCCAACACAAGCAAAAACAGGTGTAGGGGCACAGTCTTTTCTGCTCACTTGTAGTCAACTGATATACTGGGTAGAGCAAAGCAAGGTGCTCCCTCAGCAAACCATTTTCTTCAGAGGATGTTAGGTCCCCAGAAGAAACATTTTTCATGGACACAGGCCTTTCAGTTTTGGTGGCTAGCATTTATTCTGCTTCGATCGCCCCACTGTTTCTCTTAATTTGAAACTGGTTCCTGTTACATCAGTAAAAATATACTTTTTTATAAGAAGTAATGGGGAAAATTGATTTCTGTTTTTTCCTCTCTTTAATTGCACTTGCAGGAGAACAGTAATGTAATGTATTTCAGTATTGATCTTGTCATTCACTGCTTTTTGCATAAGGCTTCTTGAGAACTGTGCTCTTTGGGAAAGGTTTTCTCAGCCAGATGGGCTCTTTACCATCTCTAGGAGACAGTAACTTGCAGTTCCTACAACATGGAGCAGGCTGGTATTTTAACGTCTCTTTGTGTTAGCTATATGTGGCTGATGGGCCACAGGGCACTGTAGGCTGAAAGACCACATATCTTGGATGGTAGTTGTGAATTTTTTTTTTCTGAATCAGCATTCTGGGTCACTAAGCATGTTACTAATTAAAACAATACAAAGAATGGGCTCACTCAATGTGACTTCACAAGATAACAGTGAACACCATCAACTGCAGAGCAGAAGACTGCAAAAGAGAAATTAAAAGGGAGGATTTCTGTGTCTTGTCACATTCACAGATGAAGCATTCAGGAGGCTAAATGAAGCCTGGCATATGCTATTCTTTGGTACATGTTAGGCACTGGATGGGACTGCTTGTGGGGAACAAAAAGAGAGCAACAGTATAACTCCAACCCTTTAGCAGATACCCATTTGGAATTTTAAAGGGCCAGATTGAACCCCAAGTTGGCAGCATTCTGATGAGGAACTTGCACCTGACTGTCTACTATTTATTCATGCATATGAGGTGAGCTAATCTTCTTTCATATTACATGAAAAATCATATGGTTGGAGTTTATGGAGAAAGGAAAACAGAAATTATTGGGTGGGAAATAGAGCATGTAGTGAACTCTAATGAGAGTTGCAAACGTCTTGGTCAACTGGTTGTCAAATAGAGCAGCCCACAATTTCTTCACACTTCTTCAAGGCTTCAGGAGGTTTCATTCATCTCTGATAGCCTAAGACATCAAGACCAACCTTTTTTTCCATCCTGAACTTTTAATGAGAAGGCCAGTGAAGCTCTGATCCTGTGACTGTTGGTGTGTGTCAATATAGCTTTTGAGTTTGGATATTTACATCCTCATCTGAAAAAAAATGCTTTTTGTCACTGTTAAGCAATAAAACCATGGATGTACTTTTCTTTTCTGACCTCGTTTTAATTCTAGGCTGGGGAGTTTCATCTTTACCTTCTAGTGGATTTCCCATGCTCATTTTAAGCAAGATGTTTAGTAGAAAAAAACCTAACCCTAGTATGATTTTCTGTTAGTGATTCAGAAGAAGGAGTTGGGACATAGAATGTAAACTCAATCCTAAAATGTAGTTAATAATGATAATTTCTGGATAGAATTGATCAAATTGCCTAACATTTGTCCACTGCATCTCCTGTAACTGCATCTTAATGGCAAATGGAGGCCCACCATTGGTTGTAAAATGATATTTGGTACTGGAAACAATAAAGAAGGATGACAGTTCATCACTGGCAAGCACTTCAAGTTTTTGATGCAAGATTAAATCCTTAGAGACAAAATGGAATCTTTAAAGTGCAAGAATTTTGCCTTGAACAATAAATATAATCAGTTTCAGGACAAGTGTAGTACTATATTTGGAGCAAGAATTAATAGGAAAAGAATCTGCAAAACCTAAATATCACAACTTGCTATTTCAACACCAGAACTGCGTGAGATATTTCTCCGTCTTACAAAGAGTTTCTAAGAGGAAAGGTTCATACTTTGTTTTTTTGTGGGTTTTTTTTGGTGGGTTTTTTTTTTCCAAGAAACTACAAGTAAGTTTTGGACTTACCAGTATTAACTGATTTATGCAACTTTTAAACTTACCCTGTCCATGAATTAATTAGTTGCCAATCTCACTGTATTTTAAGTGAGAACAGCACCAGATGGAGGGCAGATAGACTTGCTTATTAAGGGGTTTTACCAGAAGAACAATTCAGCAAATATACCTCTGAAACCCACTATCAATACTGAAGCAAACAAAACTTTCCTAATAAATTATCTGATGCTGTGGGTGGGTTCAGTTTTATTGACAGAGATCAGTATCCTTCCCTTGAACTCTGCTCTGTCTAAAACAGAACACTGAGCTCATTTCTGACCCCCCTGAAGTGAGTAACACAGTGCCAAGTGTCTTCAAGTACATCAGGACTGGGACTATTGTTTTCAAGACAAACGCTGGCAATTACCTAAACTGCACATTTTGACTGCCACGGTAAGGGTCAGACTAACTCTTTCATTTGCATGCAACCAGTTTAATTAGATTGGCCGGATATGTTCAGCAATATGAAAGCAATCAGGCTGAGGCATCACTTTTCCTCAGTTCCTGCTTCTACACAGGCCCTGTGAGGGCAAACTGTTTCTCTGTGAAGGAGGAATGCAGACAAGGAGCACATTCTCATCAGAAAAAAACAGGGTTTGCTGAAACAAATATAATACAACATAGTATTAGGTCAGGTTTCAGGTCTTGCAGCTACCAGCTGCTTAGACAAAGGCAAATTCAGGGGGGCAAGGCACTGTTGAGTCTGACAGCATCTAACTTCAGCAGGTGCTGCTAGAGCCTGTAGGAGGTGTTGTGTCCTCACAGAGGCTGTCAAAACTATCAAGACAGCTTGAGAAGTCAGTCTCGCTAAAAGCTTTGCTGGTTGTACAAAGAACCATTCACAAATGCAAAAGATGAAAGCATGTTGCAGGATAGTCCCACATATCCACACAGCCAAGACACGCAGTTTTATGTTCACTACAACACTTGAGCATCTCAGAAATTAGATTATTGTGCTCAGAATGGCTAGCGGAAACAGTGTCCAACAACATTCACTGTTGTTCCTCTTATATTAAAGCACACAACAGCCTAGTTTGGCCTTCTAAAATCTAGAGAAACAATTAGATCCCAGCAGGTCATAATATTCTAGTTTGCATTCAAAGGACAGTCAATGCATGTTAATGCATTAGTCATTTGTACCTATGTAGTCTACCTGCTTTAATGAGGCTGAATGTCCACTGTTAGTGACACATCTGGTGTAATTGTGGGAGAAGACCAGGAAAAGATCTCAATGATCTTGTTTCACTGAATGTTTACATTTTCCCTGGAAAGACAGAAGTGAGATAGAGTCACCTGCAAATGCTTAATTTATTTGCAGTAGTTGGGATTAAAAGGAATCTTGAGAGATTCCTTCAAAGAATGAGGAAAGAGCTAGATGAATACTCACCAAAATGGCCAGTGAAACTTGTAGCCACATCATTTGTAAAGAAAAAAATCCTCGCATGTATTACAAAGATCTAAATGTTTGTATATGTTCTGAAAAAGGGCATGAGCACCTCTGGGTATGTCTGTACAAGCTGTTGAAAAGAAGCTAGCCCAAATTTACCATTTAAACCTGAACCAGCCTGACACTTGCTTCAGTGAAGTTTGAAGAGACCTGGCTGCCATCACTTCAGGTCGGTGCTCTACTTCAGTTACTATGAAAGACCACCAGTGTAGACAAGGCCTTCATTATTCACAAAGTGAAGGCTTGTAATACCTATGCAAGCTGCACTCAAAGCTACAAAGATGCTAAGATGCATGTGGTAAAGAGAATGAAGCTGAAAATGCCATGTCATCTTTACCTTAATCAGTGTATCAGCCCCTTTTGGGATCCTGCATGCAGCTTTAGATGCTGGAGCTCAGAAAAGATGAAAAGACTTACAGGAAACGTGCTAATGACCCATGGCCTCAATAAACTGTCATATTGAAAGCTGCTGGAAAGACTGGATTATTGCCTTACAAAGGATACAAATAAGAAGACTCTGGGCAAAATGAATTCTATATAGAACGTGGTAAATCAGATAGATTGGGATTTTTTCTTCTCTTAAAAAAAAAAAAGAAAAAAAGTAAATCCAGGAATAGTGAATAATACATAAGGGAGGAAATTTAAAAATGGGAAAGGAATTCCTTTTTGCAAAAAATGTAATTAAGCTATAAAATTAATGACGCAAGCAGTCACACAGGCCAAAAACTTAACTGGATTCCAAAGGGACAGAACGCTTACAGAAATATCCAGATTATAAACTACAGACAGTAAATTCATGGATTGCTGTTCCTACTATCTTTTCAAATACTTAGTACTAGCAAGGCATGCTGTGATGCTACACAAGGCCTTTAAACATCAATTTATTACTTGCAAACCCTTCAGATATATTTTCTTAAGGAAAGTCCAAAAGTCTCACTTGCCTCAAATTCCTAAATTTCTTCTACTTTCTGGAGCTCCATTTTTTTCCAGGTTAAGCATTATCTATTGACAGTGACAGTCAGACTTAGCTAAGGCCACGTGATGCCTTTGTTGAGAGCAGAGAAACAGACTGAATCATCACTTAGGCTCAGAGGTGACAGTGAATAATAATCATCTCATGCCCACCCTTTTTCAAAGTGCAAGCTCTGTGATGGGTTTCTCTTATTCAGAACAAGGCTCAGACTGGCTGCTACTCTGTCCAGCCAGCAGCGGGGAAGTTTACTGAAAGCACAAGCAGCGCTATTCTATTTTACATCTGCCAAAGCCAGTTGTAAAACTTCTATTCAATTTTACAGAACAGGCCTTCAGAGTCCAAACACAATTTGGATGAAATAAGGGTGAAGCAGGCATCACTCTGGTCCAAGTTCCAGTCATCAGCATGTTTTGTAGCTAAGAATGGTAAAGTTTTTCATACCTTATACGATTAAGTTAGTCTTCATTCAATACCCATGAAATTTGATAAGGGCTATGATTTATCTGCATTTCGAGCAGCACAGGTCATTCTCAATGCCACGTGGACTTCATCATGGCTGAAAACAGTTGCCTTCAACATCCGCAGACGACAAAAGGAATTTAGCATTTAAACCAAATATTGCTCAGCACTTTGCTGAATTCTGCTCCTAGTGTGCAACAAATTACAGAGGTGGCATGACTGTTTTCCAATCACTTTCAGTGAATTCCTGAATTCTCAGGTGAGTTTTAAAAATGGTGTTTGTCTACCCAGGGAAAAGCCATATTTGTTCTCGTTAGTCCCTGCACAGTCATTTTCTTTTTAAAATAATAAAGACTGAACTTGTTTTAGTATTCTGAAGTGGACAAAGTTACACAAGTCAGGCCTACCTTTACAGCAGACAAACATGATAATTCACAGAGGAGTATGCTCCATTTCAAGTGATCATACCTCAGATCTAGGTATTTTTCTTTCAGATTATGCTTCCCAAGTGTTCCCATGCAGACAAAGCCTTACAGCTTTAGAAAAACCCCATCTCCAATGCCTAGCCTTTCTCTACAGCAGGAAAATTGCTGTAAATTCCTGAAGAGCCATAGTAACGTCTCTGTTACATACACTGCAGTTTCCCGAACGAATGTACCTGCACCAAAGCAGGTCAAAATTCTGCAATAGAAACTGCAAGATGATTCTCAGAACACACATATGTGGTGGAAGCACCCCAGATACACTCCTGTTCCCAACTTCCTTATGATTCGTCACCTATGGGTATAACAAAATGTAAGGCTCAACTATATGGGGATTTGCCTTTTTTTATTTTTGCTGGAAAATATGCTTTTGTAAGATATTCCTTGCCTTTAGCCTGTGTGCTTACAGCATTATTTTGCAAAGCCACTAGGCAGATGGTCCCCAAGTGTGAGTTAACAACTTGTAGGTAGCTTCTGGGGAAGCTTTTTGAAATCCCTTCATGCAAAATGATTTTGCAAACTGCCTGCACACCGTTTTTTGGCTGTTCTAGCAGACTATTTCAAAACGGTCAAGAGAAAATGGCAGATTATGTCCTATTTCTTTTGCAGTGGACTGTTACCTTTATTTTGCAGTGGTAAAAGAATACAGAGGGGAAACAAATCACACATAAGGCTTTTACTGAAGGTTTTTCTAGAAATTACAAGTCTTCACTGGCTACAAGGTCAGGATGTTTGGGCTTCTGCCCCTCTTCTGCAGCACATCTACAGCATTTCTTACCATTCAAAATAAGGCTGCTTTTTGACAGAAAAGGATAGCCTTAGCACTCTACAATCATGAGTCAGATTTCACAGTATCATAAGATTACTTTAAAAATCAGATTTCAAATGTAGGTCTCTTCCTGTTTACCTTTGGCTTGGTAGAGATACTGCATAATTTGCATGGTATAAAGTCGGTTATTGTTAGTGTCACATCTAGTGAGCATCTCCCAGTGTTTTTGAACAGATTTCACAAGAAGTCCGTAAGTATATGACAACAAAATGCTGCAGTCTTTCTTAACAATATCAGCAGATCAAATGCCTTCTAATCCCTGCACAGATCTGTCTGTATGTGAACCAATCAAGTTTAACTGTCTGCCTCCAGGGTGATCCTTTAGTAAATAGATTAGAAAAACAGAAAATAGAACATTTTCTGTTGGAAAGGACCGACAATGATCATCTAGTCCAACTGCCTGACCACTTCAGGCCTGAACAAAAGTTAAAGGATATTATTAAGGGCATTATCCACTTGCCTCTTAAACACTGACAAGCTTGGAGCATCAACCACCTCTCTAGGAAGCCTGTTCCAGGGTTCCACCATGCTATCAGCAAAGAAATGCTTCCTAATGTCATGTGTAAACCTCCCCTGGTGCAGCTTTGAACCATTCCCATGAGTTCTGTCACTGAATACCAGGGAGAAGAGACCAGCACCTTTCTCACCACTTTCCCTCCTCGGGAAGCTGCAGAGAGCAATGCAGTTCTCCCTCAGTCTCCTTCAAACCAGACAAACCCAGAGTCCTTTGGCTGTTCCTCACAGGACATGCCTTCCAGCCCTTCCACCTGCTTTGTTGCTCTGGACACATTACAGGACCTACACATCCTTCTTAAATTGTGGGACACAGAACTACACTCAGCATGCAAAGTGAGGCCACACCGATGCTCACTACAGCAGGATGATCACCTCTTTTGACTGGCTGGTTGTGCTGCATTTGATGTACCCCAGGATGTGGTTTGCCCACTTCTCTGCCAGGGCACACTGCTGATTCATATTGAACTTGCTGTCAACCAGCACCCCCGGGTGCCTTTCTGCAGGTCTGCTCACCAGACATTCCTCTCCCAGTTTATACTTGTGCCCAGTGTTACTACATCCCAGGTGCAGAATACAGCATCTTGACTTGCTAATTTTCATCTCATTAATCATAGCCCAATGCTCCAACCTAGATCCCTCTACAAAGCCTCCAGCCCCTCAACAGTCAACAGCACCTCCCAGTTTGGTATCACCAGCAAACTTACTAATGGTGCATTCCACTCCTGCACCCAGGTCATTGATAAACACATTGAACGGAACTGGCCCTACAACTGTCCCCTGAGGAAATTGAACTTTGGCCTGAGGTATTGAAAAGAACAGCTAAGAGCTCGAAGTACAGTGAGGGCATTTCTTTTTCAAGCACAACAAAACCTCCAACCATAAGGGACCAGGAAAAAACACCTCCTTTGGTATAGGGCCAAAGTTAGGAGGATAAAGAACAAAGTCCAAAATGTACTTTCTTTTCAGAAATCACATGATGCTAATGCATATGTATCTATATTTTCATTTTAAATACTCCAGCTGCTTCACTGCTCACAGCTCTCATGACGAAAGCCTGAGAGAACAAATGCACAAGGGATATTAGTCTCTTATGGCATCACTGGAAGGGTCTCATCCACAGAAATGGTTACGAACACAGTATAAGAATCTAAATAAACATTGCATTGGCTAGACCAGAAAAGTCTAGTGATTAGAGTGACAAATATGTTTGCAGATAACACATAAAAACATGTAACATGTAGCATGTAACAGCTACCCTACTAGAGAGCAGTTATTTTGGCTAGGTATACCTTACACTTTTCATTTTAGTTTATGACTGTAAAACATATGGGCAAAATGTGTGAACACAGAGTCCTTAAAATTAAGGTATTAGGCTCTCCATCAGGAAGTGTTCCTTCTCTTCTGCACCCCAGGACTGTGTGATCTTAGGGAAGCTGTGTAGAACTCAAGTTATGCTTTTCAGATCTAGTCTTAAACACAGCACAGTAATATGGTTTGCTTTTCTTCCTGTCTACTCTTGAATCAGGCCACAAAGTCCTACAGCAAATGCCGCTGGTGAACATAATATGTATGGATAGTTGGCTAGTAAGTAGGGAAGAATCAACTCTTTGCAGAGTGTCTTATACTTAGAAAAGCAAATAGGATGAGCTATTACTCAGTTCCAGGAAGTAGAGGAGCTCCAGCTAGCTAGTACTGCTGCTGTGCAGGGCTGCTAAGGGGCATGCAAGGCAGTCTACTTAAATCCAGTCTATTTAAAGTCCAATAGAAAAGATCCAGTCTTCTCGTAAACTCTTTTCTCCCTTACTCCTACCCCTCCACACTCACCACTGCAATGGTTTTGTTTCGTCAACTTGTAAAACACCAGCATGGCATAAGATGGATGAGGATGAACCTGATCCCAAACTCACTGAAATCAAGATGGCACTCTCTTCCTGCATCTCCCCCTTTCCCCTCCAAATAACAGACTTTAGAACAAGTTAGATGCCTGAAAAAATATTCTGGAAGTAATAACTGGAAGGAAGGCACTCTGTCCCAGTATGTAAGTCACTATTTGCCTTATTTCTAAGCACAGCTCTGCTTCTCACTGTCATTCTATAAATCCCATCTAAACAGTATTTGCTGCACTTCAAAGACGTCTGCAAACACGCTGTTAGTGTATTTCATTCATCATGTCTTTCCTGTTTCGATAGGGCAACAAATTAAGAGCTCTAACTCTACAGTTCTTTCCTAAGGGAAGCAGCTGTAACTCATGTCTTTCTTTCCCCCATGCAGTCAGTTACCTTTACAAAAGTTGAAAAAAATACGAAGAGTTTCTTCAAAGTGGTTGTCCTTCTGCCAAATTTGGTTGCAAACAGCCAACAAGCTCAGAAGTTACTGTCAAATAAAAGAGTGACTAAAGAAACTTAGTTTCCCTTGGAAACCACCAAATCCTTCTCCAGAATGAATCAGAGTGAACCCAGTTCAGTTCAACATACTGTTGTCTGTAAAGCTGATATAATCTATTTCTGTAGTGCTCCACGCAGCAGATACAGAGCAATCCCACCAGCAAATGATGTGTGAAAATAGCTGTGTCTACACTTCCTGCTAAGGCCACCACTGGGCCACAGTGTCCCTAGGTGGGGAGCCATTCACAACAAGAGCTGGCCCAGGGAGCCCTGCCAAGGCCAGAGTATTGCACTCAATAGCACATGGGCTGGTGCATACAGCATCAGGCACAACCACATCCACGCAGCCCTGTCAACATGTCAGAGGAGAGATGATGATGAGGAAGAGACTGCTAACTCTGAAAAAGAGAGCAAGCACTGGGAGAATGATAGCATGCAAAGACCATGCTGCAACCAAGCATCCTGCTATGCATCAGGGGAGAGCAGAGGGATGACTGCGTATGTTATGTCCACCAAATCACAAGGAGAACCATGGGGCAGCTCAGCAGATTCTGCTGCTCACAGAGGCAAGAGGCTGACAGTCAGCAGACTGGGCTCAGTACCGAGCTCAGCTGGAGCTGCAAGGCCCTGCCACTCACTGAGCACTGTTTTGCCTCAGTGAAAAGCACCAGCTTCTGGCTCCAGGCTCCCACTGACATCCAAACTGAACAGAGCCAGCAGCTCAGCAGGAGCTGGCTGTAGCCCTGGATGTAGACATAGCCAATCTGTTCTCAGTGAGGACTGATACTGCACCCTTAGAGCATGTCCTGCACTGATTTAACCCCTGTGCAATCCCTTGCTCACTTGGGATGGTCCACTTCTCTTCAAGGGAGAGCAGCACTTGACCTGCACTGTGTGAAAGCCTACTATCTGTTAACAAGACATTTGCACTGATGAGGCAGTTAAAATGAGCACGCTGCAAAGCCTATAAAAATTATTGACATTCATAGCACCATTAATCAGCCACACTCATCCTCCAAATTCCACCACCTCACTATGAAATGGAAAGCTGCAGGCTTGATTCACGGCACACCAGCTCAGCTCTATGCTGTTTTGTCCCAGTCACGTCAGCATCAAACCTGAAGGAACAGCCACAGATCAGAGAGATTTGTCTGAACCACATTGTTATCCTTGGAGTTAAAACTTGGAAAATCCATTTTTTGCCAGGATTTTCTGTGGTACTCGTTCCCCCAATTGGGAAAGATGATAATTGGCTGTTTATCATCTCCTCAGAAAGGGGAATTGAGAATTGCTTGACTAAGTCACAGCCTACTGGAATTCCCTCCTGCCCCCGCCTTAGGTGTGCATGCCACATACCTGAGTAGAGAGACTATTAATGAGTAAGGCTTCTTTCCAGTGAAGGTACCTGGTTCATGTTTCCTATTCAAGAGACTCAAACTTTACAGGACCAGCCGCTGGCAGCACTCCCAGGATATTTTTCCATTCGCACATATTTCTTAAAATGTCAACACCAGTCTAACCACTCTCATCTGGGAAGCCTGACATCAGATGTACATTAGCCCAGGAAAAAAAAACATAATCCAAAATGCAAGCCCCTTCTAAAAAGGAAAACAAATTCAAAGTATGTTACGTTGGCTCCTGCCTCTGTGATCTATGAAAAAACAGGAGGAAAATTTAAAGTGTGATTTTACACCCATGACAATTCAACTAGAAAATCAGACAAGGGAATAGTATGGGCTTCAGGGATGAGAAGTGATGGTATGTGAGATTCTTATTGAGGCCCAATTTCTGCATGTTTGGGTTCATTACTCAACAGGAGACAAAAAAGGTCCCAGGCAGAGCCTTAAGAGCCATGCTTTCTTTGCAGTCCTGGGATTAAAACCAAACAGCTAAACAGCACTACATCTGACTGTGGGAGAGCTTCCCCAGGGAGGAACCATTTTGGCTTGAGCATTTTGTTCCCGTCATACATCTCTGATTATTTTCTCTTCCAAATCTGGACCTTTCACACACCTTCCCAGCATCATCTGCTTCGCCTGAGAAACTAGTGTAGATGAACAAGACATGCTATGCTGCCATTTTGCGAGCTGAGTTCAGGAATAAGCAATAGTGTTTCCACACTTTCTTTTCCCCACAGCACGTGCTGTCAGCATGCTATCACTGTAAGAGAGATCTCTATTTAATTCAGTCTGTCAAGGCTCAAAGAAAACAAAGGGCATGACTGCAGCCTTCAAGTCTATCTGAGTAGGATTCCCAAAATGGAACAGAAGTTGACTTCAGTAGGACTAAGCCATAGTTACAGAATGAACAGAGAGCAGGATCTGTTCCTGAAATACTTTAAATACATATTTCACTGTCCATGAATGCTGCAATAATGACTTCACAACTTCTCTCACTAGGGGAAATAATTAGAAAGGCCCCCTCCTCTTAGTGGCTCCGATGATTTTGTTCACTTACCTCCAACATGTGTTTGGTTCTTGAATTATACTTTTGTTTTCTTGCAGAGCTACATGGTTTTTTACATGTTGATTTTAAATATGTATCCTGTCTCTAAACTTAACAATACATAACTATTATGAACAGAGGTTTTATCCTTGCTCATTGTTACAAACAAAGTCTGATGATCTGACATAAAAAGTTTCATCAGACTTTCCAGGTTTTGGACCTCAGCATTCCAGACCCCAAGTTTTGGTGGTGTTTGCTATGGTCACACTAAGCCATTGACCCACTCATCTGCTGCAGGAAACCACTCCTACAGCAGAAATTCCTCGGCCAGCAAGTTTCATTGTCTAGAACAACTGCCTTCATTAAGGAGTCCTTCACAAGTCTTGTCCTGCCACTCCTCAGGATGACCTTTGTCAGAGAAGTGAGACAAAGAAGAAAACTGAGTAATTAGGAGAAGAGATCAGTGGAAGATCATATGGGATGCTTGCCTATACAAAAACTAAAAAGGAAAGCCCATTCATAGGTTCACCTGTCCTTAGTGGTCCCTTCAGAGGGATTTGTTTCTCGCCCACTTGTTGAAGTGGCTGACAGCATTAATATCTTGAATTAGTGCAGTCAGAGCTGTGAAGATCCAAGAATTACAATGTCAGAAAAGATTTCAAGTGGAAGTTTACTTCTATATGTGAACTCTTACTTCTCAGCCTGACTGAAATTAACTAATGTTCCAGTCCCAGGGGGCCACAGCAGAGCAATGTGCCACCATATAGATTCAGCTTGAAGTTACAGTATTCCAGTGGTGTTCCACTTCCTGCCCACGCTGGGTGGTCCAAAGTTTCTACAGCATTATAAGCAGTAATACAGTTACACGTTTGTAATAGTTTTGCTTCCAGTATTACATTCAAAGTCCCAGTGCTCTGTAAGGAAAGCTTGGTGATGCTTTCAGACCAGTCTTTAATTGCATGCACATTTTTTTGAGGCTACCTCAATGGATTTAGAGAAGTCAAACTATCTGGAAGCTAACACTGCTCAGAAAGAATGCATTTGTTTTGACCTATAATTACTCCCTTTTCAGGTTGCTATTAGTTTAGGATCAAATTCTCCTTTTTAGCATATATGCAAAGAGAAGTAAACTGCGCAAAACCCATGGACCAGTGCAGAAGGGCCTTGTTCATGCCAGGTACAGGCGAGGCAAACATCTGCAGATCATCATTTAGGTGATGCTGACCATTTGTCTGGGAAGGAAGCTGGCCTCAGTGAGATCTCTGCAGGTCTCATCCTGACTGAAATTCTTTGTATACAGGTAGAAGCATGTCCCTACCCCCCCTTTCTTGTTTGTTTGTGCCTCATTTTTCATTTCCAGTTATTGTCAAGTGCAGTGTGGCAGACAGCGAGAACAGGAGCTGCACTTGGCTACCAGGGCCTCAACTACATCACAGTTCCTATGCAGAATACAAGATGCAGTGACTGAAACATAAATTACGGCCTACACTAGAGCTGTGCAAACAGGAAAATCAGTCAAACAAAAACCAAAGCAACAGTATCCTGTTCTCACTGTCAAATTCACTTGTGCTCCTCCATCTGCACTTAAAAAAGTCAGGGGGAGGAAGGGTGGTGTGATGCCTTTTAGTACAGTTGCTGGTGAGCTCAGGTGGAAGCAGAATTAGATGAGAACAGATTGCTGCAGAAATAATTGTGCTCAGTGAATAGAGATTGATTATTGTTTAAGGTAAGAAAGTACCAATAGGGGTATGTGTAAAGCTTTTGAGATACTCCAAGAAATTGCCTGAGGGCAAGATGCCATGTAGCATCAAAGCAGTGCGTACTTCTCAACCCAAAGTGTGAAACCGAGCAACACCTACACTTGTCAGTTAAACAGTTTCAGGGAATGTTCTCAGGCAATAATCACAATAAACTATACTGGTTTATTATTTATATATTAAAGGCTCCTGGTCACACTTCTAAGTTTGTACCAGAGATCTTTCTTTCAATTACTTCCTAGGTACAATCTGGCAATCACCAAAGGCCAGGAACAGAGCCCATTAGGCAGCCTGCCTCCAGCCACCTTGTTTTAGAGGGAGACTAACAGTATGAACACAGGCTGTTGCATGCCAATTGGCCTCAGTAACAGAGAACGCTCCTGGGCACATTTCATTTTCTAATATAGATGCAGTCAGGATGTCTATGAGAATTTGTATCTCCTCCTTAGTGGAATATCCAGCTTCCTTATTAAGAACAGAAACTACCCCATTTTCCACTACCAAGAAGCAGTGCAAATTCCATTTTGAAATGCAGAGTGTTTCCAAGCCTCCCAGAGAGATTCTTTCTCATGCTCCAAAATTCTACGCTACTCAGCCTCTGCTCCATTATCAGTATGCATCACTGAGATCCTTCTTACATCCCTGGTACTCTTCCAACACCTGCTTAAAATGATTTCAATTCAGAATGTCAAGAAGACAGCTAACATCTGAGAAAAACAAAATCCTCCAAAACTTAGCCAGGACAACCTTGGGAACACTATGTTGTGCAGTCAAAAGAATTTTGCCATCAGAGCAAGACTAGCAGACCAAGTTAGAAAAGTAATTAGCTTCTAATGATAAATAATTTTTCTCTATTGTGTAATAATGATATTTAGCATTACTGCAACAGTTTACCTGTTGTAACTACTATATATGAGCAAGCTACGCATAGCTATTAGTGGTGTCTGTGCTTCAGAGATAGACGGGCCCTGAAGAACTGGTACTGTTTTCATCTTGGCTCCAGCGAAATATAGACTGAAATGCCTTGGATAAAGTTTTTGCCCACAGGAAGGTTTGGGACATTTCTAAATATTCAACACACTGGCATCAGAGCCACTAAAGTTAGCACTGTAACCCAAGGAACAGGTCACTTAGAGATACCCTGCCAGACAAGTGGGCAACAGGAATTTGAACAAAATTCTGCTATTTACCGGGACTTACTTCGCCAGGCCTGCAGGAAGATGCCAGTGTCTGCTTTGAATGAACACTTAAGCACTCTTCTAAAGACAAGTACCTGTATCCTTTCTTTCAAATCACTGTGAAGACTTTTAAAACATGATCCTGAGAGATATCATGCAGGTGTTTTGACCTGTAGCTGAAAGCCAGAAAACACTCTGAAAGACACTATTCCTTTCTTAGGCAAATACCCTGATATCTCAGCTATAAATTCATGCTCTTCCCTTTCCTTCTTATTTGACTCGAGGAACATTTTCTCCTTCAAAGCACAGTGGCTAAGCTTTAGCTAAAGGGTATTCCTTCCCAGAATAATCTTTGTCACCCTCCAGACTGTTGACTGTTTCTGCACATCATTCTCGTGCATGGCCAGAATTTCTCAGCACATTAAAGCTTATATTTCCTAACTGAAACATTCCAAGAATTGCATACTAAAAAATAATAACAACCACGTATTTTCAGACCAATCTTTCTTTAAATAAGCCTTTTATGTAGCACTGCCTTGAAAATGATATAGTTTTCTGCACTAAAGAACTCATAAAATTTGTTCTGCAAATTCACATTAAAGCCTTCCCTCAATTACACCCCCTCAGATTTTCAAATCACTTTAAACAAGGCAGAAAAAAATTATAATGCTACACTGCTTAAATAATTCAAATAATTTTTTGATGCTC
>JARCZZ010014713.1:33206-44168 GCA_030323915.1 Brotogeris chrysoptera
ATTGCCTTTAAACAGGGAAGAGGGAGAGAAAGAAGAGGTGGAAGAGGTTTCAAATTTGTCGAACTTGCTTGACAGAATTAAGTATGGTAGAATCTAACTATCCCTGCTAACTCTAGAGAGAGCAAAGAAAATCCTGGTATGGATTTGTGAGATTCTCTGGGGAAATTACTAAGTGCTAGGATAGAATCACTGAAGTGCAACCATATAAAGGAATTCAACGTTACCAACCTCTGCTGCCTGTACACACCTCAGAGCCTTAGATAGCCGTGCCACCAAACTAGTATATTTAAATTGCACCTTTCCTTCCAGTACCTTCATGCAAATTGCAACCCAAAATATGAGTAATTATTATGCAACTGCATTCTCATGATAAAGGCTGCAAGGCTTCATTGTACTCCTCATCTACAGGAAACCACCACTGCCTGGCCTGGGTTAGAAACATGATCTGACAGAAGCATATTTCAACATCAGACAACTGGAGAAGGGTAGAATTACTACTGCCCTGACAGGGGAACTATTACAGCATTTCCATCCAAGGTGGCTTCTCTAGCAACCTGCTTTTCTATGTCAACTTTAACATAACAATCTCTAGCAACACACCCACGTGAAACTGAAAGGAGGCAGCTGTGGAGTGCCCAGCACTTATCACATCTATTACATACAGCAGCAAGACAGCTCTGCCACTTACTGCCTTGCAATAATGACTCCTATCACTATCAAGTATACCGTGTGACAAAAGGGAAGGGAGAAAATGAGCAGTGAGGTATTAATGCAAAGGGTAAGAGCCAGGGTATTCCAAGAACAAAATAACTGGAGTTGGAAGAGAAGGCAAAAATGCATATCACCCCTATTTTCAGAAGCAGTGGATCTGCATCTTCTCAGATAATACTAGTGAAGACAGGGAAACCGTGAGTCGAAGTCATTATTCATGTGAGAAGGGCTGCAATTGGTGACATAAACTACAAAGGAGAAACCAACAGAGGATGTTTTAAAAAAAAAATGCAGTTATCTCTGGCTACTTAAAAGCTGTTTCCCACAAGATCACAGATGACAGTCTCCATGGCACACTGCAGCTGAAACACAGAAACTAGATATATCTTCCTTTTTCATCTTCTGCACGTCAGACAACTGTTAAAACCTGCAACTGATTTCTTTGGAAACATCCTCCTCATGACAGTGCACATGAGTGAATTCCTAATATGGAAGAGAAATTGCAGATTACTTTGGGTAAATGTTAAATTCTATTTTGAAAATTATTAATTCTGCAGTAACCATATAGACTTCGTGTGCTGGGAAGCCCATGCTCTAATGAAAACACTTCGTTACCAGCTAGGAAGGTTTGCAATTTTACTATTAGATCAGGTCACCTCTGAAAATCAAGTCAATTTGCTGCAAATGTGAAGCAACATTGTTCCACTGGAAGGGGCCACCTCGTTCTCATATCACATCAAGTCAAATAAGAAGAAATTCACTGAAAACAAAGGATGTTGCATCTCTTTCAGAACAATGGAAACAAGACTGCAGTCCAAGCCACGGGATTTTAACCGCTCTGATTTGGACTTAGCGAGGCATCAATGAAAACAAAATTCAGGTATCTGTCCTTAGCATAAACTTCTTAAAGAAAGCCCCAGTGCTGGTGATGCAGAGCTAGTCCTAAATGGGACTACCTGTTCATTGTGCCCTGGAGTGGGATTTTACAGTGTTGAATGGCAAAGCCTTTGCTGAGTCAGTTTCATCACATAGGCAAAAAGTCGTGATTACCTTACAGAGTGCAGCTGAGCTATAAGTTCAAGGAAAGTGGCATATGTGTTGGTAGAAACACAAAATCAAGCCCCATGCATTTACAACAGTGGGGAACAAAGCAAAGTTAGGGAGTGCTGATACTGTGATGAGAATCTGGAGCTGTAGTTACTGGTTTCAAACCCAGTGATTTCAGCCAAGGCATACTAACTATACAAACATGCCTACTTGTAGTACTTATGAAGAGAGAGATGAGTTTTTATTACATCGCTTGGTATTACTGAGAAAGGCAAAAAAAAAAATGCTTCCAGGTAAACAAGCCATCTTCAAGGCACTGGTTCACAACAGCTCTGGGTCTGCCTCTGGTTTTGTCTTTTTTATCTGTGGCAAAAATAAGAGTATAGATACCTGGGAATCAAAAAAGTACCAAATAAGGACACTATATTATCAAATTACAGAAGCAAGAAAGCACTGCACTATATATACTAATTGTGTAGCAATGTTATTCTTTTTCTTTAAACAAGTTGGTATTTATCTTCGCAACTTCTAATTCCAATTAATTCTTTAGTCATTATGAGCTTTAGTTTTTTCCTATTCCAGTTAACATAAAGCTTCTTATTTCACATTATTTTAATGATAAAATACCGACATTTTTCACAATGTCTCATCATACAAATATGGGGGATGTTCTGGCCAATGGAGCCACAGGTAGCTACTGGAGTTACTGTTTATTCCTACTGTGAGCTGACATATGGACATCAGGCAGTATAACCCAGGTTTACTGAAGAGTATCAGCACCCTTATGTCCCAAATTAAGGCAAGGGCAACAGAAATTTAACAAGCTGACATGGGGAATGGTTAATACATACAGCAAGAACACCCCCCACCCCCCCCCAACTGTACCGAAGCTACAAATACACTAAATGGCATGTTCTAAAAAAATATTTTGAGTTGATGAATATAACATAAGCTTTGGCAGAAAGATTTTGGACAATGATTTTGATTGTTTATAGGCTATATTATTATAAAGGCCTTTTCTCTTCCATTCTTTAAACACCTCTAGCTAAGTTAGCCTATGGAGAGAGGCTAGTGAAACTGGTGGTCGCACAATGACAAGCTAAAGCTGCACCAAAGGCTGGCAGATGATGTAAAAGCTTTATCTCACAGTTTCCTGCCTGTCCCTCTGTCCTCAGCAGGATCAACTTCATTATTAAGCAAGGTCTCACTGACACACTGACTGCCATACAACATACCACTTCCATCACTGGCCAAGTTGCAAGACCAAAGACTTGATTAGGTCTTTAAATCCCTCCTTTTGTTATTTCCCAAGCGTGGCAGCAATCTGCATGCAGGCCTTGTCAAATTTCACTACTGGTCACGACATCTTGCCAAGTGACCTGAACAAATCTCACAGAGGTAGCTGTCACTACAGCTAAGTGGCAGTGCTGCATGCTGCTAAACGGTCTCGCGGGTTTAGGTCACAACTAATACATTTAACTGATAAGTTTCAGAAAAGTATGACTTTTTGCATACATATCTCTTTTCCTGAGATGAAAAGTGCCCCATTTGCTTTGTTACCTAATGAGAGGTGAACAGCCAGTGCCTGGAGAAGGGAACCTACTTCAGAGCAGCACTCAGTGCGCTGTGAATCAAGAGCTCCACCACCATCACTACAAGAACAGCGGTGTTTGCAGTATGAAACACCACGGAACAGCCAGCATAAGTGCCACTTTCTCCTCACAGAGTCCAAATAAAAAGAGCACACAAAAGAGGGATTTGTCTGTGCTGCTCAAAGCAGCATTATCTCTGCCTCTGTGTTCAGTGACCCCATCAGATGGGTCACAGTGCACAAATGCTGGCACACAGCCCTTGCCTGCAGAGCCGACAACGGCCATGCAAAAGACCACGACGGAGACCACAGGGTGAATCTCTCTCCTCCTCTCCCTGCTTCCCCCTCTGAGATCTCCTATTTTAGATGACCCAGTCCTGCCAAGCCCACTCATTTTTGTGCCTCTCCTGCCCTTTTCCCCTTTGAAAGGCTTGGTTTTTCCTCCCTCTCACAGCCTTTTCTTTACAATGTTTGTACATAGAAGATCATTGTCTTATTGTTCATAAAGTGCTAGGAGATGAATGGAGTTATGTAACTGCCAGTTTTTACCATTTTTTAGAATGATGGAAAATTAAAATGTGAATGCAGGCTCCCCTTGGGGCCAGGCTAAGCAAAATAACATTACCAGTAACACAAAGGAATATCCACTTCAGCATCCCCAAAATGGAAGAATGGAAGGGTAATGCACTTCAGTACATACTGTCCCGCACATAATGACAAGCCATTACTAACTATGGCATGTAGGCATGCATGGGGTAAGAAATATTCTGTGATGTCGCTCCTAGTAAAGGAAGTTTACAAAAAAGTGTTAGGGTTTGACTTCGGTCTTTTGGTTTTGGTTTTTTTTTTTTTACACTTACAATGATTTGCTGTTCGTTAAGCTCTGCTATCTTGTGGCTTTTGATATTCCAAAGAGGTTTTATTCAGCTTCCTATTCATTCCATGTCAGCTAACATAAAATCAATAATGGTTTGGACAGATTTTCTTCTTTTAATAAGCCTAGAATTGGCATATACAGCCTAAATGCTCTTCCTGTTTCACATCTGCAGGAGCTTTCTCAGACTGATTTGACTCTCTCTTTCATACACTTCTGCAGCAGAAATTTGCATCAACATGTTACAAAGCTTCTGCACTGTTTGTATCCCAGACACAGACACATGCTGCCGACTGAACTCAATGAAGCTTCTTGACACCAAAATCAATTATAGCAAAAGCTGGTTTTCACACTCTCGTCTGGGCCAAAGTTGCACTTCTTAATGCAGACAATGCTAATATTCAGTCTGCGACTGTTCATGTCAAAGCGACTGCTCTGATGAGTGAGTAGTGGCTGCAGGAAGAGGCACTCTTTCTATAGTAAGGATCTGGTGCTCCAATTTACAGTGTCCTGCACCACCACCTGTTTTCAGGCTCACAAACTGTGCCACGCACCTAAATATTTGCACCAAAGTCCAATGGGAACTGATGGCTCAAAAGTTTCAGCAGGGCATGTAGTTCATCTTTTAAATAACTATCTCAAAGATCAGTGCATCCAAAAATACCTGCTGAACAATGTTTTACTTAAGCATGTGCTTAAAGCTGAGCTCAAACTAACTGCTTTGATGAATTGTGATCAATCCACGATTCTGGCCATATTACTCAGTTTCTGCCAACAACCTCTCTCATTAGAAAGCAAATCCTTTACTGCCTTATAAACCAATACCTTGTAAAGGTGTCAAGGCTGAGTTTGCCTGAGATGTGCTTGACAACTGTTTAGAAAGCCAATCCAAACAAGTATTTTCAACCACATTTTGAGAATAATTGGTTTTCTTTTCATTGCAAAGTTCTGTTTATTATGGAAATATGCAGCATGTTCTAACTGAAGGTCGAGGAATTATTTGACAAACTTGCATATAACCCTGTGCAGCAATCAGGGTATTCTGCTCTCAGAGCTTGGTCTTGACTGAGGAGAATTCTAGTCTCAGTTATAGCAGGGCACATAGGCTGGAATCCAGAGCTGCATTTTGAAGATGATTGGTTCCAGTGGGAAGTTAAAGGCCCCAGCACCTTGCAAGACCAAGTCCTGGGTTATCTCTGCAAACATGAAGAAGGGTTCAACAAGCAGTTGTGATAACATAACAGCGCACTACCACTGAAGGGTGAGGATTTCACTCCTCCCTGCTTCCTCACTTCCCTATACTGCAGACCTTCTCCATCCCTTCCTAGCATTGGCTCTGGCAATCACTTGCTTTACAACTCACTAATTTGACAGAAAAAGATCTACTTTGTTCTTCTTGTTGTTGCTGCATTGGATTTTCTGCCAGATTAGTGAGGTCAAGCAGCTCCTGGAAGAGAAGGCAGCACTTAATTACACTTGTGTTTGCACAAGGACAGAATCAATTCAGGGTTAGTAACAAAAAGACACAATGGGAGGAAGAAAATTGAAAAGGAAGGAGGAATAGAAGGCCTTCCCTTTTCATCAGCAATGCTCTCTTAAGATCAGCTTAACCCACTCTCCACAGCCCTATATGCATAATAATTATAATAATAACATAATGATTACTGTTAGGTAACCCAAATCATTAATATCCAGAAGCCTTGCCCATAAGCAGGGTTTCACTGTTACATGAGAGACTGCATATACACACTGCCCCAGCTCTAAGGAGCTGACAGCCTAATTTGGCACAATCAGCAATTGGAAGAGCAAAGTATGGAAGACAAAAGTGGTCAGGGAAGTGGAGATAGTAGTTAGAGGAAGACATAACCAAACTCCAGTCCTGAAAGACTCATTGAATTGTTTGGTACATCAGGTGAGTCAGATGGATTTAATCACTGAAAGTAAATCAAACTACTTGCCTGAAAAAGGAGCTTCACTGTACAGCTGTCAGTGATTTAGATCTCAGCATGTGTAACATGCAGGTATATCACTTGTTTCATTTCAGACTCAGCCTTACCAAAGGCCTAATTCTGCACTGCATTTCAACAAAAAAACCCTCCCACTAAAGCAAACAGGAGATCTGCCCGAGTCAGAAGTGCAGCTGAACTGGGATCAACCAGTCATGTTGCAAATAGTTTCTCAACATATTACAACATCAATCTCCTTCAAAATAAACAAGCAAATCAACCATGAAACCAACATCTAAAATTAATGTGAAAGATCCTCTTCTCTATTATCAGATTCAACATCCTTTCCCCTCTCCCCGGGTTTTGGGCTGAGCAATGTTTGGCAGTTCTTTATACCAAACATGAAAAATACTACTTGTCTGGCACATACCATGCCTGTTTCATTGAAGAGGAAGGAAAAAACATCATACATTTGGCCATTGTCATTAAACAGCATGGTAAGGGACAGGTAAGCAGACTTTGTGTTTGGATGAAAGAATGTCAAAGCACTGTTTTGCAAAGCTGATTTAAATTTCTCACAGTTCGTATATCTGAGCTACCTGCATAAATTATAATCCTGATTTAGTATTTACTTAAATTGTATTAGAAAATCTGTTACAAACAAACCTTGAGCGTTGACAATCAAGACTTCTCTTTCTGCTAGTCTTGTTCTGCCACTGTATGTGGTGAAGGCATGAAACATCCTTCAGTAATAAAACAGAAGTTTCAGGGAAAAACAGAGTCCTTTGCAAGAAAAACAATAACACAGCTTTTTGAGTTAAAGAAGCAACTTTGTGTCAGTCTTCACTAGTAAGCTGTACAGTGCTGTGTTATCATGATGAAGATATGCTGTCATTTGTCTTTCAACAACATCTTAACTGTAAAATCCACAGCACTGAAAAGGTTTTGTTTGGAAATAAAAAGAAAACAAAGATGTGTTTTGATGAAAGGTGATGCTTTCCATCCAAGTCCAAGATATAAGCCACGCAATGGTTATTTAAGAGCACGGCATGCCATGTTAGATTAAGTCTAACATCCATTTCCAGTCCATGATAACTAAACCCAGTGAACTGCGTACACAAATGGTATGGATGCATAAAGGTAACTGATACACATGCCAAAGTAATCTGGAGTGTACACTGAAAATAGTTTTGCAGATATTGCACTCATACTCTAACCTCTTTTCGTATCTACCCACTCCCTTGTGTTTTTACTCTGTTGTGCACTTGGATCAAAACCAGTAACAGCAGACAGTATTTTTTTTCTTTGGGTCTCAAAAATCTACTGTAGATAGATATAAAACTGTAAAACTACAAAACCCACAAAAGCTGCGCATACACTTTTTTTTTTTGAGTGGGGACAGTAAGCACAGGATTAAATTATTTAGAAAGTCTGAAACAGCAAGGTAATTAATAAAGTTATTTATAAAGAAGTGTATCTACAATATTTAATAATTTAAGGCTCACAAGAAACTAACATATCAATGACAATAGGTTTCTGCGATAGGGTTAAAAGCACCAAATTCACTTCACATACTACATAATCAATCTGTACAGACCACAAGTGGAAAACTCAGAAAGTGCTGATCTGCTGATGTTCCTAGTGCTTTAAGGATGTTGCATTTCACAGGAATAAGAAATCCCCTTTCAACCATAAATACAATTATACAGATAGAAAATATACTGGAATAATTTCAATTTGAAACTACAGTACAAAAAACCTCAACCTCCCTCCCCCCCAATCCATTCATTCTCCACATACTCATCCTCCAACTCTTTAGTATTAAACATGGAACAACTGAATTGGTTACAAATGACCCATTTAAAACCAACCACCATTTGCCAAAATAAGTTTCTACAAATTAGATTTTGCACTGTTGTAATTTACCAGCTCCTGCATCATGGAGCGTAGCTTATTCTTAGTCTATTTTAAAAATAGGTGACCCTTTGTGTCATGGAAAAAGAACATAAAAACATGTATTCCTGGAGGACTACTCAGGACAGTGATCAATTTACAAAATATAGCCTGAGTTAAAAAAACTAACTGGTACCAAAAGAATAATTATAATAGTAAGTTTCTGACACCAACAAATACTTCTGCATCTCTGAACTAACTCTCTCCTCTCCTTACAGGTCTGTTTCTCTGTTGGTATCCAGACAGAGAGCATACAGCGATTTTCTGAGATCTACATTACTTTTTGCTTTGATATTGGTTTTCTCTAAGGAGCTGGTGCCATTGTTGAACCCCTCACTGTTTTCCAAGTGCACAACAGATTTGTTTAGAGAGTTTCTACTGGCTCTTCTCTTCACATCTCCCCCCACTGCACTGCCCTGAGCACTACTGTGTTCATCTTTGAGAACAGCTTGTTCATGATCAGTCTCTCGGTGGTAGAAGTAATTGAAGTTAGACACAATGACAGGGACAGGCAGGGCGATGGTGAGCACACCCGCGATGGCACACAAAGAACCCACAATCTTGCCCCCCACGGTAACAGGTCGCATGTCCCCATATCCCACAGTGGTCATGGTTACCACTGCCCACCAGAAGGCATCAGGGATGCTGGAGAAATGAGACTCAGGGTCATCAGCTTCAGCAAAGTAGACAGCACTGGAGAAGAGGATCACCCCGATGAAAAGGAAAAAGATGAGGAGGCCCAGCTCCCTCATGCTGGCTTTCAAAGTCTGTCCCAAGATCTGTAGCCCCTTGGAGTGCCTGGAGAGCTTGAAGATCCTGAAGACTCTGACCAGGCGGATGACTCTGAGGATGGCCAGGGACATGGCTTGCTGCTGGCCCCCACCTCCATTGTTGCTGCCAGCCCCAGGCTGCTGCTGCTGGGCCAGCTCAGTTCCCAGGGTGATGAAGTAGGGGATGATGGCCACGATGTCGATGATGTTCATGATGTTGCGGGAGAACTCGGACTTGCTGGGACAGGCAAAGAAGCGGACGAGGAGCTCAAAGGTGAACCAGATAACACATGTGGTCTCAATGATGAAGAATGGATCAGAGAGACTACTGGGCGGCTGCATGGGTTGGGGTTCCACAGTCGTGCCATTCAAACCTCCACTTTGTGTGGGCTGGGGCACAGGCATCTCTCTCTCATCCCTGAATTCCGGCAGGGTCTCCAGGCAGAAGGTGATGATGGAGATCAGGATGACCAAAACGGAGACAATGGCGATGGCTCGGGCCGAGCTGGAGCTCTCGGGGTACTCAAAGATGAGCCAGACCTGTCGCTGGAACTCGTTGCGGGGCAGGGGCTTTTCCTCCTCTTTGATGAAGCCCTCATCTTCCCGGAAACGCTCCATGGCCTCCTCACCCAACTGATAGAAGCGGATCTCATCGGCAAAGACATCGATGGAGACGTTGACGGGCCGACGGAGCTTGCCCCCGGACTGATAAAAGTAGAGGATCCCGTCGAAGCTGGGCCGGTTGCGGTCGAAGAAGTATTCGTTGCGGAGCGGGTCGAAGTAACGCATGCGCTTATCCGGGTCCCCCAGCAGCGTGTCGGGGAACTGGTTGAGGGTGCCGAGCTGGGTCTCGAAGCGCAGCCCGGAGATGTTGATCAGCACCCGCTGGTGGTGCATGGCGCCCTGGTTAGCCGCCGCCGCCGCTTCCTCCTCCTCCTCCTCGCCCGCCGCCGCCATGGCCATGCCCCGGCGGTGCCCCCCTTCCTCCGAGGGGCCCATCTCCATCCCCGCACCGCGGCGCGGCGGCGGTTGCGGTGGCGGTTGCGGTGGCGGTTGGGGCGTAGGGGCCGCTCCGCTCTCCGCCGCCCGTTCGTTGGGGCTGCCAGCGCCGCCGCTGCGGTGCCTCTCGCCACCTCCCCGAGGGACCGGCGGGGGCCGCTCCTCGTCCTCCCGCGGCGGCGGCGGGGCACCCTCCTTGCCGTCGTTCAGCCGCGGAGAGACAGCGGCGGAGCCGGCGATGTGCAGCAAGTTGCCCCTCCGCCGAGCCCGGGCACTGCCGCCGGCCGTGGCATCTTCGCCGCCCGCGATGGCCGTGGTGCCGCCGTTCTCCAGAGTCACCAGCGCGATCTCCATGGGCAGCGGCGGCAGGAGGCAGGCGCGTCTGAGGCGGCGGGCATGCTGCGCTCGCCGCCCCTCCGCCGCTGCCGCTGCCGCCGCCGCCGCCGCCGGTCACCTCCGAGCGACCGCCCTGTCCTGTCCTGTCCTGTCCTGTCCTGCCGTGCCTTGCCCTGCCCTGCCGTGCTCGCCTCCGCCTCACTGCACGGCGGCGCACGGCCGACCGCGGCCCGTGGGAGCCGCCCGGGGACCCGGATATGAACGAGTGATCTTTATATTATGGTAGCTTGACGTCAAAGAGGATCCCTTCTCTGCGCTCCCGTGCAGGCACCGGGATGCCGCTTTCCCCCCCCCTCCCCCCGCCCCGCCCCGCCCAGCAGGAGGGCTCCGCACCGGGGGGCTACACGCTCCGGGCAGTGTATCGCACCCGTGAAGACCGGGACGGGCTCCTGCCGGAGCTGCCGCTGAGGATGCCCGCAGGTGCCTCCGTACAGCGGCGTCGGAGGGATGTGGGGAGACGGACGGGGACTTCTCGGCAGGGACCCGCTTCTGAGAAGGGGGAATCCCTCCGCCCCTTGGGGATTGCGGTGCGGCCCCCACGCGTGGATTTCTCGCTGAAGGGATTGCTCGCAGGGAGGGCTCTGGCTGTCAACCCGCCGGCGCCAGTAATGAAAATCGTAATCGAAAGCCCCGGGGATTCCCGGTGCCTCCTGGTGTGTGTGTGCTCCGCCTTGG
>JARCZZ010014714.1:0-21895 GCA_030323915.1 Brotogeris chrysoptera
TGTCACCCACAAAGATGTTGAACAAGACCGGTCCCAACACCAATCCCTGAGGGACACCACTCGTTACTGGTCTCCAGATGGACATTGAGCCACTGAGCACAGCTCTCTGCATGCGGCCATCCAGCCAGTTCTTTATCCACCGAGTGGTCCATCTATCAAATTCAAGTCTCTCCAGCTTAGAGACAAGGATTTAGAGTGGGACAGTGTCAAACGCTTTTCACAAGTCCAGGTAGATGACATCAACTGCTCTACCC
Source organism: Brotogeris chrysoptera (assembly GCA_030323915.1). Taxonomy (NCBI): domain Eukaryota; kingdom Metazoa; phylum Chordata; class Aves; order Psittaciformes; family Psittacidae; genus Brotogeris; species Brotogeris chrysoptera. The sequence goes on from JARCZZ010014714.1 coordinate 255, forward strand.
CTGTCCATCAGTTCCAGAGCCCCATCAGGGAAGGCCACCAGATGGGTCAGGCAGGATTTCCCCTTTTTCATGCATGCTGTTTTCAAGCTAGGTATTTTGGCATAGATTGCATGTAACTTGAAACAACATGAACAAAGCTAAGTAAATAATGTTGCATCAGTGGGTGATCAGTCTTAGACAAACTAAAATATCTTTTTATGTTTCCCGATTTACACTGTATGAAACTTCAATATGTCCATGTAATATCTAGGCAAATTCTCTGCATTTCACAGAAGGGCAGGAGTGGCTGTGGAAACCTAAGCAATTAGTTTTCTCCTACAAGAGTTAATTTTCTTGTCCTTCAAACCTGTTCTGTCAAAAGGTACAAATTCCCTCACAAATCTTAGAAGAATCACCACCCTTTGTAGTGACGAAATCCCGACAGTGATATGTGTATGTGATTTGAATGAATTAGGATGATAGTGTCTTGTGCATGTTTCATGAAAGACTGACCTTTGTCTGCTGCTTCCTATGGATCTGTGGAGGGATCATACTCCTAGCACTTCCTCTGATCTTCTGACTCTATGCTTGTCAGAATAGAACAGCTGATTGCTGCTGTGTATATTATCTGTTCTATGTGCTAGCTTTTTCAAAGGCTTTTTATTGTCATCTCTCTTGTAATAAGATGGCTATGAACGTTTCAGAACGTGAGTGAGAGGTAGTAAAAGGGGAGAGAAAGGAATATTAGGCTCTATAAAGTTTATAATTATAATCTTAGAGAGCAGTAGCTGTGAAGTAAGTAAAAAAAAATACAACAAAAGCAAGCAAACAAAAACCCCACTTGATCCTAGAAAGTACAAAAGCAGGCTGCTTCATTTGCAAAGCTATTTCACCTTATAATTTAGAAAGCTTTCAATTTAAAATGACAAACAAAAATACCAAAGGAATTCTTTACCTATTCTCAGGGAGAGACAAACCTTTGGTGACGATGCTTGGCACATTTGAGCTCTGTCCCATATCAAGCAGTTGTAGTTTTATACCTCACTGCTATTTTATGATACTTCCAAGGGATTAATTTGACAGGGTGAAAGCCACCAAGATGTACATTTGAATAGAGATTAAAAATACAACAGAGTATTCCATTCTCCTGTCAACAACTTCAAGGTGAAAAGCCCAATAATCAAATCAAACACTTTGCAGAGGTTAGCATAATGTAACTGAAAAAAGGAGAGAATAAGGAAGAGTGAGACATCCTTGGCATGCACTAGAGCACTTAGTCGTGGTCTGAAAATCTATAAAGCAGAGCATTCTTTTCATTATATATTAATACTGTGTGAGCAGAACACATGGCAACTACTAGGATCATGTGGTTGTCACATATACATATTTTTGCAGTCTGTCAAGATAAGTGCAGTTAGAGTTTTGCTTCCTCAGCTTATATACAGTTAAATCTTTGAGGTCAATTAAGAGATTTATACTTTTTCATAGCAATCTAAGAGAATAAAGAAGGACTTGTTGCATCTTTCTGTTGTCCAAGCAACCTGCTGAAGTACTTTGTAATGTACCCTTGTGGGATACTGACGGTGAGGTGTTAGAGGTGTGTACATAAAGAAGTTTCTGAGAACAATTGCATGGAGATAAACTTAGGAAGTTGAATGACCCTGGGAGTTCCATATATTCATCTTGGTGTCAAGTTGCTGTCTTGTGTAGATTTTTTTATAAAGACTTGAACCTTTATTTAGAGACCGCAAGGGATGAGGTAAAATCTATCACATCTGCCCATAGTCACCAGCCTGCTGAGGGTGCTTGAAAACTCATTGGGATTTGTTGTCCTTCAGAATTATGTTATGCTGCATGCTCAAAGTAGACTAGAGAATGCTGCTGAATTTGTGTGCCTTTCTCCTTTCAAGAGGTGCCTTTGCTGCTTGAAAGTGAAGCTCTGTGCCTCCAATTTTTCATTATCAAGATACGTATTTTCAATAGGAATGAGAAACTTGACCTTTAAGAGAAAGACATACATTTCATGTTTTAGCACAAATACTCAGAAGTAGTTTAGTAATAATACAACAATAAAAAATTATCTGTGGTTTTATTGAAAGCCAATATTGCAGATACTATTTCTTTTTTATTTTTTTAAATTCTCTTAACAGCAGTTAACACTGCTAAGCTGGCCAAGTTGATTCCTTCTGTAATTAAATAGTGCAGTTTCCTATCACTAATTATGGTTATTTGAATTACATTTCAAGACCTTATCTACAGGTGCCTGAAGCCCTGCTTCTGTTACAAAAGCTCTTAAAAAGAAAGCTAAATCATTATTGTACTCTTTTGTGAGTACATCCTAGGAAGATTCTGTTTATGAAAAAAGTTTATCGACTTGACAGGTGCATTAAAGTAAAGCTTGCTAAGGTTGCACATCAAAAAATAACATTATTGCTAGTCAATATGTTGACTGGCTAGAGCTATGAAACTAAGAATTCATCAAATAGTTTAGTAGACCACTTGCTCTACTGAAATTAGTTTAAATCTATACTGTTTGTTGTATAGGCATTTTGAAACAATGATAAAACTAGTGACCAGAGAATGAGAATTCCCGTGTAGTATTTAATGAAGAACTTGAGCAGAAGACTGAGGGTGGTGTTGCAGAAAGCATGCTGGTCCTCCTGTGCAACTGTGTAAGCCTATAACAAAAGTCCTAAATGTTTCTGTTGTAGCAGAATTAGGCTGATAATGAAGATGTAGGCTAATGCAGAATGACCTCTTACTTACACGCTTTGATATGTTATTCCTTAATTTCTTGTAGGCTATCACAAAGCTCTTCCTTTCAAATGTGGGATAATGAAATATTACATTAGGTACTTAAGACTTCTACAGCACACAGAGTCATAACTCTTTTATCTTGTTTTCCCTGTCTGTAAGACAGTCGAAGCCATATTTTTGCATTCAGTGATGTAAAAACTGACTAATTCATGTTTGCAATCCACTTGAAGATTATCAAAGGGAAAGTGCTACAGAAGGAACAATTTCACTTTTAATCTAGACTGTTAATGTAACTTCTAAGCTAGCACTGTGGTGGAGGTCTGGTGCTGTTTGCTTTAAGCATAACATTTCAGATGTCGTACTGCATGCAGTTCTTCACCTTGCAAGAGAGAGATTCATTTGTGCTCTCTCACAGGAACAGTGACAACTCTAAACATTTAATGACAATGCTGATTTGGTATTTTTTATTCTGTTGCAAACAGCTAAGAATTACAAGGATTATAATCAACATTTTTATTTTAGTTGTGGCTTCAAGGGTTTTTCAGAATAAAATGAACTGTTACAGTTGGGGCCCTCTGTGGTGTGTTTGTAGATCGGAATGGCAATTTCTGTCTCAAATCTTGTGACTAAAATACAGCTTATCTAGAAAGACTGAATATTGGTTTTAAAAGTCTGTGCTGGGGGTCTAGCCACTGTATATCTTGGAAAACAGGAGAGCAACTCACTTACACTGTGATCCCATTTCCAGTCAGGCATTTCTAGCTTGAACTTCTAACCTGTAGATCTTGTTAAGATTACAGATTAAGGGCATGCACCTCAACATAGTGGAGTTTAGGGGAGTATTTCTATTGAGTCTGACAGGCATAAAATAAGACCTGTTCAGAACATGACAAATCACACTTGTAAATCTTTGTAGATAGTATCCATCATTCCTTATCTCTTGTGAATGTCTCCTCATTATTTCCATTGTCAAAACTTGAAGTTTTTCAATTTTAACCCTCTTGGGTTGTGTCTTGATAAAACATATGTAAATTCATTAAATCAATGTCATCTTCTGATCTCAGATTGAGAAAATAAAGATGGAAGGAAGTGAATGTTGTGCTACACAGTATGTAGCATCAGGATGAAAGATCCCTCAAACTCTTGTTTTTTGAACACTGTACTTTTATTTGCAAGTAGAGTAAATTCTCAGTATAATAGACCTCAACACTTTATACTTGTGGGATAAAAGATGTGAGCATGGTTTAGTGTGAGGTGTCACTGCCCTTGGCATGGGGATTGGAACTTGATGATCTTTGGGTCTTTTCCAACCCTAACTATTCTATGATTCTATGATTCTGAAGAATTATTTATCTTAAAGACGAAAAGCTGTAGATGATCTGCGAGTATGCTAATACATTTGAAAACCACTACTGTTCCGATTATAGCCAAAGAAATTTTTTGTTACTTTCCAGTGACATGTTACCTGTTTGAAGCTGTTATGTGGAAGCACACAAGTATATCGGGCAGACTTAGGGCAGGTTCTGCTTGCTATGTGCAAGTGAATGCAAGAAATTTCTAAATGGTAATGCATCAACTAAGAGCTCCTACCACGATGGCCTAAGCACATGCACATCTCAAACCTGAATGCACAGCCCAAAGTATTGTTCCTGCATGTTTGCTATTACTCTGAGTGTGTAAATCCAAAATTCTTGTCTAAAATTAACAGCCCTCCTCTATTTTATGGACTAATATCCTCTTTTATCTCCCCTCTTCACCTCTTTTGAAATCAGACCTATTTCACAACTAAATAATTTTCCACTCCTTTCCTATCTCTTGAAAGATAACAAATCTAGCCTAGTAGCAAAATGCGAGCAGAAGCCTGGCCTCTGGGAGGGCTCATTCTCATTTTGCCCCTCCTCGATTTCTTTAGATTTCTGGATGCTTCTTACCCAACTACTTTTGTAATCTCCAAAGTTCCCTGTTTTAACACATTATGAAGTAAAACAGTGGATAAAGTTGATTAAGTATATGCTAATGCCACTGGTGATTATGTGGCAAACTGTGCTGTTGATTTAGTCTTTGGTAGTTGCATTCCACTAATGGTACTTTACAGTCAACCTGTATGAGCAAGAACAATGCTGAAATCTTCCAAGTTAAAACCAAAATGCATGTGTGTCTTCTTGCTGCCTGATAGAGCTCATCTGTTGTACAGTTTTAATAAGTACTCCTTAATTCTGTTGATAATCTTAACATTTGGATTTAACTCCATAAAAATATCAAGTGTGTTCACTGTGAATGGCCAAAAGTCCTGCAGAGACAACTCACACTGAAGTAAAATGCTTGCTTTTCTAGAGTGGCACTTAAACATTGTAGTAGGAGAGTATTTGCAACCTTCACACTGGCTTCAATTATTTTGAATAGCATTATACATTGCTTCCATAATGTTATCCTGTTATGTAAAACTTTCTAAGGGAACAAAACCACTCCTCTCACTTCCAAAATAATAAGAATGGAGCTGGTTAAAATCTTGGGGTCTTTTTCTGTTGTGTGAAATATTTTAGATGATTTTCATCCTGGCTTGGAGTTAAAATAAATCCAGCTATTAACATGTATCTTAAGCAACTTACTTGAAACATGGAGTGTTCATTAAATGCTTCTACTGGTGCTGCAGTTTACTTCTTTGTTTTGTTGTTTTTTTTCTTTTTACCCATCAATTCATTTCTATCTATTCAATTTCCATCCAATTAACACATTGAGACAGTGAAATAACTGAGACCCTCATGAATTGATGCAGTAATGAATACAAGAAACAAAAAGGAGCACTCCTTGCCAACTGCTTTTTTGTTAATGTTCTTTGACAATTTTTTTTGTGTAAATTTTCTTAGTGGTGCTTTCAGAAAACAGTGTAAATATGTGGGTTTTCTTCTTAAAATCAGGATGCCCACAACAATAGAGATGAAACTGGTAAGGCTTCAATCCCTGTTTGGCTCACAGTAGAAGACGCCCAAAGTCTCGAATGCAAATAGCTAACCTTTCATAGCTACCACATTTCTGGCTAAATGAAGGGAAAAAGTTAGTCTAACAAAATGTCTTTCAAACGATAGAGCACAATCAGGCCTGAACTGTAGCTAAGTGGCTGCTTGCAATTTGTGATATATTAGAGGGATAAGCAGCTGTTGCATGGAATGTGTACAGCCTGGCAGGCTATAGGATGACTTTCAATCCTTGTACTCATAAACATTGCCAGGGATTTGACTGTGGCTCTCCTGATGCACTGGAGTGCCAAAAAGACTAATCTATCAGACTTGCTGCTTAGTCTCTATAACAGTGTTGAAAACAAAGGGGTTGCTATGTGGTACTGCTGTTGTTGGGTTATACCATCACTGGATGAAGCTCTGCTTTAGTTTCTGATGTTGCCATAGGCCGAGCACTAGGTGTCAAGTGTGAGAATTCAGGATGTACAGAAAATCCCAAGACCTGTGCTATTGTGGCTTGTTTCATCATTTACTAAGCTAAGAATTTCCAGATCTATTGTTGTGAGCTGAGACAAATAGATTATTTGAAATCTTAACTCTTATCTTTATGCTTTAGGTCACTTTTAATAAGGCAAGTATAGAATTATTCATGCTTTCTTTAGCTGCATAAGGCAAGTATAGAATTAATCATGATTTCTTTAGCTGCATGTTAATAACCCTAGATACCTCTGTCTTAATCTTAATTCCCTCATTTCAAATATGCAACCCTACTTAACCTCAAGCTCTTTACACAGTATATAATGTCAGGTTTGAAGCTGCTGTAAGTTGATATAGCTGTCCTACCGGTACTGTAGGACATGTACCATGTTTATTTACAGCAGTGTTTCATTCTGTCTCACAACTCAGTGTTGAAAAAAGAAAAAAAATCAGCTTTATTACGCATTCTCTTTAATAACTATGTTAAGTAAATTTTTAAGAACTTAAAAAATCTGAGGGAGAAGTGTGGAAGGCTCTTGGTTTTAAGAATAAATACCGGAGGATGGAGTGGGGTTTGATGGTTTGTTTTGGGGGGAGAATGAAGGTAGCTACTTAAACTTCTATTGTTCAACACATAAAAATATGTCTAGCACATAGTCTCTACCTCTTCAGAAATTCAAAACTAATTACATCTTAATTTGCATCTCAAAGCAAATTACAACCTAATGAAACATTTGCGTGCCAAACACTTCTTTATCTTAATGAACAGAAAAAGAATACCTATTATACCCTGATTAAAATGTCTTTGTACTTGTCCAACAGGTTACATTCTGTACATATAAAAGTATTGTTTCACTGTCTTACTGGCAATGGGAACAAAACAGTTTCTAATTTACAGCATAACTTTTTGTTGTTTGTGTCCATAGATACAGTAACTGATGGGGAGTGGGGAGGAATGCTTTGGATTTATGTTAGAAGCAGATGAGAGGAAACAGTTTAATTCTGAACAGATATTAATCACACTATTTGGAATCCTGTATAAGAAGTGCCTAGAATCTGAGAATATTTGTACTCTTAGTTCATATGTTACTACATGCATGACTTTTTCCCCACAGAATTCAGTGAAACTTGAGAGAATGCCACATAAAGCAACTAATACTAAAAGCCAAGCCTTTGGGGAAAAATTTCTTTAACCTATATTACTATTAGGTAATACAAGAAAGTTACTGTAACTTTGTCTGTAAATACAGTCTGATCGTAAGTGTATTGGGGAAAATATGTTTTATTTACTTAAGAAGCCTACATACTGCGTCTGGTTTGGGTTGTTCTCACTATTTTTTAGTGATTAACCAAAACCTAAATTTACTGAACAGGACTGTTCATAATACAAATGTTAAGTCATTTTTCCCCAGTGTAATTGTACCTGAATGGATGCAACTGTAACACGAGCTATAAAAGGAGATAAAGCAGCAACATAATGTACAATTTCCCTCTGCATAATGGTAACTCTGAATAACACATGCTCCAGGAAGAAAAGTAATTTAAACTGTATTACAACAAATGTCATATTTTAAAATGGAACCTATACATCATATGTTGAAAGAAAGTGTTGGTGAGCTACAGTAAGTCTAAGGAATGTACTTAAAGATTCTTTTAGGAGTCCATTAAAAATGAATTGATCGACTTAATTTCAGGACATTGTAATAAATTGTGACAGTAACGTTGGGGAGAGGACATGCACGTGTAAAGCTAACAATTACAAACTTCGTAGGCAGCAGTTGTATAGAGTATCAAAAGTGGCAACCATTCTATACAGGATAAAGCCTTCCTTTTAGGAAATTATTAGTGCACTTATAAATCATGTTTGTAAAAAATGCCTAATATTTAATTTAGATTTTCATTCCTGTGTGTGTTAGATTTATAGCTGCAAAATAATTTTTAAGAGTGGAAGCCAAAATATGGAAAGTGGTAGTAGGAAACATATGTACCTCAGCTTTGTAGTGGTTTTCTAAAAATAGAAATCAGGAAGTATACTTATTAAATCCTTTTTCACTCATAGAAAATTCAAATATACATATGTATATTTTATTGCCATAAATTTTATTGCCAAAATTTTCTATAATATTGTGAGGTATCACAGTGGAAATCTTGCTGGCCTACTTCTGACATGAACTTACTGATGCACATCACCAGAGAACGTTAGTGTTTGAGATCTGCAGTGTGCACTGGGGGATATCTTACTGTGGAAGCACTGAAACTCAAGGAAATAAAAGGTTTGTCCCCATCTAAATGCTGTTTCTGAACTGAGAAACTCTGGTGGCTCTTGTCAACATCGTGCTCCTATCATCACAGTTGTACTGTTTTTCTGGAAGGAATTTCCTATTTTGTCACATTGCTTGAGATATTTTTAAAGAGGCCTTAATCTTAATACTGCTTAAGAAACATAATATTTATACAACCCATTGCAACATAAGCCCATGCAAACGCTTGGAAGGCAGAAAATTCAGAACTGCGCTAGTAATGAAGCAGTTTTTTACTTCTAGACCTTGCTGAGTGAGTGTATGGTTAAATGTGTTGTGGTTTGGTTTTCTTTTTTTGGATGGTGGTGGTGATCAGCTTCTTCCTTTCCTAAGGTAGAATGCTGTCTCGTCAGCTCAAAATAGACAAATAGTCAGTGTCAAGGTTGGTTGAAGGTGTAACACTAGAAGGCTGCTACTGATGACTGCTTCTATGTAGTAGATGAACAAGGGATGTTTGGAGTAACTGACATTCATGAAACTGGGAAATTATAGAATTATGCTGAAGATGGGAGCCAGGGTTGGGTGGGAGAAGGTAAAAACTGTAGTGGTTTCTGCTCTTGTGTTTTCATTAGCAAAGAATATTTGTAAAAGCAGTGTGAAGTGTTGCCGAACTGCATGTTTTGGTCCAGAGGAAGCTATAAGGAGAAATTACCTGATTTTTAATCTGTCCACAATATTCAGGCTGAAAGAAGGCCACTGTTTAATATTAATGAGATATATCAGTAGGGTGTGAAATATTTCTGTATATTCTGTATCCTGGGAAAGCAGGAAATTGAAGCCAACTGTCCCCCAAACTTTTGTGGCTTAAAAACAAAATCCCAGGACCATACCTTATGTAAATGCGAACTTCTTGTTCTTGAAAGTTGGAAGGCAATGGAAGAGGATTGTTTTTTCCTATGGGTTTTTAACTGTGTCACAAGGAATTTACTAAGCTTCCTGGAGCTGCAGCTGACTTAAGTATTTGTATTCAAAAAGCTGGAGATTGTAGCCAAAACCTTCAGAGATATACCAACTCTATCTGGACTGAAACTTGCTGTATCCCTACTGTGCCTAAGCTTTACCAAACAGTAAAGAAGCTTATTTGTTCAGATGGTTATTAGTAATGCTAATGAAAAGTATCAATGTACTATGACTCAGTAGCAAAACCCTTGCATTTAAAACAAGGCTAAACAAAGCTTGTAAAATGCAAGAGGCAGGAAGAAACCGCACTTTGGATGAGATGATTTCAAATGTGTGGGATTTTGGTTTAATTTCTTTTTCATGCGGAAAGATTTAAGTAAGGAATATTTTTTGTTTAGAATTGAATACTGTGTCTTTGAGTATCACATATTTTCTTAGCAGTTGCCAGAGCCTGAGACTTTGTTCTTTAACTACCTGTATGTAATACATAAGGAATAATGATAGAATTGTCTCACATGATAATTAAGATATATGGCTCTAAAATTATTATTTTGAAATTCATATACTGTTTAATATCTTTATACTTAAATGCGTCAGTGTCTATTAATTGCTTATAGAGTGTAGAAAAGCAGTGGAAAATGTAGTTACGTACAATATTACTGAGGAAATCAAAGTTTCATCCTTTGTTCTTTAATGTGTTGACAGTTTGCATTGCTAGGTGTGAATTAGCAATTACAGCGTTCATATATTTGACCTCACTAGCTTATTAATTAACATCCATTATCTTCCTCTCATATTCTCCTGGAAAGTGTATGCAGACAGGAGTGCAGGTTTGCTGCTATAATTACTGTGATAAGCAGCATTAATGTAGTGTGAATGATTTTGGAGACATGTAACCAAGTGGGAGATAGGACTAATTCTGTGAAGACAATCTTAGTATCATTGCCACAGACTGAAGAGCTTTTTTAGGGAACAGTCTACTTTGAGGTTATTGGCTTGTCAGCCTGAGTTTATTCAGATTGTTACTTCTGACAGGAGAAATGTATCACGCCTGAAACAGACTTTCTCTGTCAGTCTGAGCAGGCTGGGAAGATCTTTTTCCTTCCTTTCTCTTTCAAACAACACGTCAAACTTACTTCCCAGCTGCAATGAAGTATTGTGAGAATAAATACTTAAAATAAGAAGACTTCCAGATTCAACAGTGATTTAGCCTATGTAGAAAAGAAAGGTCTGAATAAAAACTAAACGACACTCATAATTTCAAGCATTGCTAGCAATGTTCTATGGGACAGCTGATTTGGTTAGAACTAACTTTATAATGTGACTTTTGTTTCCAGCGCTGTTACTTTCCCTACTCATAGTGATACTTAAAATACATTTTTCTAAACAAATTTAATCCTGTTTATTGGAAGTCATTTTTTTTTTTTTTTTTTTTTTTTTTTCTCCAGAGGATTAAAAAATAAAGAAAACTGATCCCAAATGTAGGGATGGAAGTGAAAAATACATATTAAAAATTCAGACATTCAATTTTGGGAGACAAGGATAAATGTTCATCTTGGCAAACCAAAGGAAACAGGGATGAGAATATTTACATGAAGGACCACATAGTCCAGGAAATACGGTGCTTATGTTTCCAATACAATGAAAATCAGCAATTAATGCTTTATCAGGCAGTATTTTTTTTCAAGTAATGGGAAAAAAGGTAGAACTCTTTGTAAACAGGGCTTTGTGAATCTCAAAAAGCAGAGGAGTAGCATGTGGAACTAAACAAGAGCATTCACTCCTTACATCTGATATGAAGCTATCTTTGCAAAATATGGCTCTATTGCTGTAATCCCTCTGCTTTGACAAGGTGGGGAACATCATCTTCAACTGTGCTCCTAAAGCTGATCACCTCCCTGTGTTGACAGTTTTTCTCTATATTTGTCTTTCAATAAATCATAAACAGGAAGATTTACTTTCAAAGTCTGGAAGATGACTGTTCCATGAAAAAGAAAGTATGACTTTATTGAAGATAGGATGGTGTGATCTCCAGGGCACTTTTGTCATATTTTTGTATTTGAAGACAAAGGTTTCATGAGCCTCATCATATAGTATAGATGAGTACAAGATGAATTGTGGAGAACGAGAATGGGGACATGTTTACAGAACTGTTGAGCTGCTTGACAGGTAGTGCTTTTAAACAAGCCCCATCAAATATACCATTGTATCTTTCTTATATAAAAGCATTTGAAATACTCCAAATGTTGACTATTTGAGTGTTTGAATAATTCATATTGGGTATATTAATGGAAAAGAGGACTATTTCATAGCACATAAGGGAAGAAGACTTCTTTGCCTCAGTCTTCATTGGCAAGTGCTCTAGCCATGCTGCTCAAGGCTTGGAAGGCAGATGCAGGGACTATGAGAGTGAAGACCTTAAGTCCACTGCAGGAGAGGATCAGGTTTGAGATCATCATAGGAACCTGAATAGGCCCAAGTCCATGCAACCTGACGAAATCCATCTGCAGTTCCTGAAGGAGCTGGCAAATGAAGTTACTAAGCCACTGTCCATCCTATTTGAAAAATTACGTCAATCAGGTGAACAGTCTGATGACTGGAAAAAGGGAAATGTAACCCCATTTTCAAGAAGGGGAAAATGGAAGACCTGCAAAGCTACAGAGCAGTCAGCCTCACCTCTGTGCCTGGTAAAATCTTGGAGCAGATTTTCCTGGAAACCATGCTAAACAGGTTTGTGACAGCCAGCATGACTTCACTAAGGGGAAATCATGCTTGACTGATTTTGTGGCCTTCTATGATGGGCCTCTGGAACTGATGGACAGGGGTAGAGCATTTGATGTCATCTACCTGCACTTGTGCAAAGCTTTTGACGCTGCCCCGCATGACATCCTTGTCTCTAAACTGGAAAGACATAAACGTGACGGATGAACCACTCAGTGGATAAAGAACTGGATGGATGGATGAACGCAAAAAGTTGTGGTCAACAGCTCAATGTTCAATTGGAGATCAGTAATGAACAGTGTCCCTCAGGGATTGGTGTTGGGACTGGTCTTGTTCAGCACCTTTGTCAGTGGCATGGACAGTAGGATTGATGCACCCTCAGCAAGTTTGCCAATGACACTAAGCTGTGTGGTTCGGTTGGTACACTGAAGGGAAGGAATGCCATCCAGAGAGACCTTGACATGCCTAAGAGGTGGCCAACGCCAGCCTCATGAAATTCAGCCATGCCAAGTGCCAGGTTCTGCACCTGGGTCAGAGCAATCCTGAACACTGCTACAGGTTGGGTGGAGAAGAGAATCAGAGCAGCCCTGCAGAGGACTTGGAGGGGCTGGTTGATGAGAAACTAAGAGCTGGCTTCAGTGTGTGCTTGCAGCCAAGAAACTAACCATACCCTGGACTGTGTGGACACCACATAGCAGCTTTCTAATATTTGAAGGGGGCCTACAAGGATGCTGGAGAGGGATTCTTCATCAGTGGTTGTAGTGATATGACAAGGGCTTAACTTTAAGCATAATTAGAAACCATAGTAGTTTCTTGGCCTTTTAATTTTTTAGGCAATAAGATAGCTTATTTCCCCTTACAAAGACTGGGTCATATGTCTGATATTTTTTTTCTTTTTTTTTCTTTCTTTTTTTTTTAATCCCTTCTGACCTTTCTGTTCATTTATGCAGGAAAACATTTTGAATTTCAATATTTCTTTTTCCAGGTACAGTATATCTTAGAGCTAATTTTGCTAGATGACATGAATCCTGATATTATGCCTCTTTAACAGGTGGTCTTAAGGGTACTTTGGTTTATTGAGTCTGCATGTTATTAGCACAGCTTCGAAGTGCTAAGCTTCAGAGTCTTTGTATATTTCTCTTGAGTTGCAAATTTCTTTGCTGAAGTGGGATATCCAGCTTTACCTATTAATTTCATCATAATCATGATCCTCAGAACCAGTTAGTTTTAGCAAACTGGAGTAACTTCTGCAGTATTCCTGTGTGATGCTTTGTTGCTTTGACCTAGTATTTGTTTTACTTGGAGACCAGTGGGTGAAATTTCATTGACCTACAAAGGAATAAGCATACTTATCTTCATTATCAATGAAAATTCAAGCATCCTGGGTGGCTGCAAGAGGTACCTGCTAGAGGTCTACTTCTACCTAGTGTGGTGAATTACTTGCTTTGGAGTCCTAGCTGTATTGCATTTCTCTGTTTTCTAACACTTAACAATGTTTACATAAGGTCGGAAGAAGCTGCTTCAGTACCAAAATCAGGATGCATCTACTGTTTCAAGTGTCAGCAGAAATGGCCTCAAGTACTCTGACTGATTAGGAAGGACTGAAAACAGGCACAAAGTGCTTTGTTTATCAGATGAGTCTTTTTCCGCTCATATTTGCATGCACATAACCGTAAAATGTCATAATTCAAGTGGCAATTAAGGCAACGTGCAAATTGGGTGATTCTGCATGCAGCTGGCCAGTTGTGCATGCACAATTACCCAAATTATAAGTGCAATCACAGTTATTCCATGAACAAATAAGGCATATAAATGTGCCTCAGCAGTGTAAAAATTGCCTCTATTTTTCATCACGGGAGAGTTTCTGAATAAAGCTGTAATAAACCTGAGGTTGTGTTTTTTTGTCGTCATTGGGAAGTCACTTGGTAGAGAACGTGTCATTTAAAGTTGTAAATACTTGTTTGTCTTGTGGGTTTTTGAACTAGAGGAGTTATGGTTATAGATCAGAACTTTCCTTCTACAGGGCAGTATATTTTACTTGCTATCTTCATATGCAGAAATCCACTTTATTTAAATATTGATCACAAAGGTGGAATATGTATTACACAAGTGAGTTATCTACTGAATTAATCTTTATCCTATTCCTTACTGTTTCTCACTAGCTGGGCATGTTATTTTTGTTGCCTTCTGTTATTAATCTGGAAAAGGCCATACTGTAAATGTGGGCATCTTGTGTGATGGAATTACTACTTCAAAGTATATGAGCATTAAGCTTGAGATGAAGACTGAAGTTGAATAAAGCTCTGGAACTGGGCTTTGGCAACAGCCATAATATTAAAGAAATTTATATATTTGATATTTTTTACATATTTGAGACATGACAGATTGTTGTAATCATTTTGATTACATTTTCTAAGTCAATATAGCATATATGTTTTTCCATATCAGTCTTGAAACTAAAAAATTAATGTATCCCCAAATGTTCCAAGTAAGTGCCAAATATCAGAAATCTGGAGAGGGCTTTCGGGAGGTGAGCTGCTTTCTGTAGCAGCATGCAAAGAAATCCTCTGAAAGTGGAGATTATCTAAGGCAAAAATGGTAGCCAGTGGGAGCCTTCTAGAACTAGTGTTTGTAGTAAGAAGTGTAACTTATAGCTAAACAGCACTGTCATAATACTTGCTATAGAAGCAGTTGCTTAGCTTGTTTTTTGCAACAGAGACTAGCTGGGTTGAGCTTCGTAGAACTAGAAGGTATGTTTTTTTTCTGGGAGCAAATTGTCCACAATACAGCAATTTCCAGTTATGTAGATATGAGATTTATATTCAACTTTAATGTTACAAACTATTTCTATCCCTAGTTCCCTTACAAGAACAATGGAAAAGTACATAGAACAGTAACATACACTTTTGCCTGAATAAGAACTCTCTCTTTGTCTTACAGAAAAACTCAATTTACCAATTGCAATATTTCACATGGCTAAATAAAACACAAAATAATGAATGAGTTTTTAAATTATCCTGTCTAAGCAGCCTGATCTTGAGCTTAAAAATATCCTTGTAGATGCAGAATGGCTGTAAGTGTTTGCTGTTGGTAGGATTGGAGTAGCAAGGGACTAACCATAAAATAACCGTGGGTCTTGGGATGGGTGACATGATACCTTAATACTCCAAGAATCTTATTAGTGCTAGTGGAGAGTGTGTGTATGTGTGGTGGTGGTGGTGTTGTGCGTGTGTGTGTATGTGTGTGTGTGCAAACTAACGGAGGTTTACTCTTTGGAGCAAGTCTTCTCAGAATAAGCGAATCTCTGCAGGAGAAGCACAACACAACTCACAGATGCACAACTTGAGGAATTGTCAGCTTGAGCATCTCAGCTAAAATTAATTAGCTGAAATGATCACTGCTGTGTGCACTAGTGTAGTCTCCTCTGACTATCTGGAGAGGATCACATTGCTAATGAAGAGAGAACGCCTTGCAGTTTGTAGTCAGTAGTGCATGCCTTCATGAGCTATGCTGGAGTGCTTAATGCAGTCTTACATATCTGGGATGGAGACAAGATGTCCCTTAAGGATACAACACCCGTACTGCTGGATACATTTATATATAGGTCATCCTAACATTCAGAATAAAGAAATCAAGCTGACTAAAGAATTATTGCTTCTTGCAGTTTTTACAATTGATTTACATTTAGAGAAATTCTCATTTAGTTCTACCTGTCAGTCTTAATTTTCCTTGTGCCTGGGCACAGTCTAACACAGCGTTGTTACTTCAAAGCATTTGTAATCCAAATAGTCCTGATTGACTTGAATAGTAGATTTATGTTTAAAATAATTAATAAAATATTCTATGTCAGAGACGAAGGGATAGGAAACTGAGATATCTTTGCCTTAGGCTATGTAAGTAACTATAGAAACATTGGCCATCGGCTCTCCCTCCTTTCAAATTTCTCTTTCGCACTCCAGCTGCACACATCAGCTTTTTCCAATCATTCAATTCTTGGTTACACAAAGACTCCTTTATATACTATTATGATATTTTAAAGGACTGTGGGGAAAGCCAGGGTCACTAGCATAAACAAAATCAGGATAATAAATAGCTTTTGGGAAAAAAATCCTCATGAGAAAGTCAGGAAGTGGATCCTGATTACCTTTAAGTCCAAAGAGCGGGGAAAAAAAAGCCAGAATGAACATAAATAAATCTGGTATCTGAAAAGATTAACTTATTCATCAAAAAGCTTATTTGAACCCATCGGCTTGATGTGCAGAGGGACATTTCCTATCCCAGCCACAGGTATTTGAGCAAGATTTTGAGGACTCAGTAGAGTTAAATTGATTGCCTCTAAATGTTATCTGCTGTCTATAAAAGGAAAATTGCTCTTTCTCCTTTTTGGCAGTAGATTTAACCTTGTTTCACCTAAAATATGGTTCCTTAATGCATGACATTTTTAAGTAGTTTGGCTTAGCTATGAATGTGTATCAGTTGTAAATGTGATTGTAAAAGGTTTCTGAATAAACTCCAAGTGATACTTTATAATGGCCCAAAAATTATTCGAGCTCAAAAATCAGGAGCTGGGACTGTGCGGCTCTTGCTCCTGATGCCATGCCCTGATTTGTAAGCCTGTCCTGTACCTCTGCTGTCTCTGAGTATTACAGAACCTGCCCATGCTTATTTTATCCACCCAGTTGATCCCTCTCAGGCTTATTGAAATGATGGTAGTGCAGACACTGGCCTGCATCCTAGTCCAACAGTTCACCTGTCTCTAGCCCTTCCACAATTGGAAATAGCTTGTATAAGAGCGGGGTGAAGCATTGCTGATAAAGCAACCAGGCTTATACATACTGGTATGTCCAATATAGAAATTCTCAATTAATTTGTCAGGTTAAACAGCAAGAAGAGATGCTTTCTCTTAATGGTTTATCACTCTAACACAGGTGGTGTGTTAACTGACAGCAGGTTCTTTCAAGACAGCATACTGTTCTTTCTTCTTTAGTAGGTTATTCACTTTACGGCAATTTAAACAATCTAAAATGTAATATGACTTTGTTTCTTAAACTAGAACTTCTTCAGCAATTTTACTGAGCTGAGCAATTCTCAGTAGAATAGTAATATTAAGAAGCCACTTGTAGCATAGTGACACACAAAATTATCACATTTCTGCAAAACATTTGCTGTTGGCCAATACTAATGCTGCTTCATGCACATCATTTTGTCAGTGTTCCACATTAAATGTTAACAGCTTCCATGTAGCTGTGAACTTGCCCATGGTCTGCTGTGCTTCCAGTTCTATGCCATGGCTGATGTTTCTGACTGGGTGGGTGTTCCCGAACAGGTTGTTATGAAAGTAAAACGACAGTTGATTTACTCACCTCTGGTTAATATTCTTATGCTAAAATGATGTTGGATGATCATCAGTGCCCTGAAACCCTCCCCAAAAGGAGTCTAGTTGTAGGAAATATGGAAGAAATATTTAGTCTATGAAAGTGATTAGGAAAAAAGAAAATATTTATGAATAATTAATAATGGAAAAGGTTTGAGACTGATTTTAAACTCTCATCATGGAATCACTGCAGCATCAGCTGCAAGTCTCAGTTCTGTTCCATGAGATGCTTTCCCTGTTCTTGACAGTAAGCAGTTGCACTGTCAAAGCCCTTTGCTACACTGATGACCACTACACGTCATGGGCTGTGTGTATGCTTTAATGTGCTAAAATCATAGCACTCAAATGGAGTGAGATGATCCTTTCTCAAAGCAGCTTTCAGTGTATAACTGTAAGGTAAGGAATGCAGAGGTGGAAAATATGAATTAAATTTACTGATTACAACAGGCAATAGCTCCAGTACAGTGGTGATTCCTGCTTTTGTTTGTGTGCGTGCTATTTGTATGTTTTAGCATCATGGCAGTGTCATGGGGGCTATAAAGAGAGAATTGAAGTTAAATGATAAGGCTTAGTTTTTAACCTTGTTGGATGAAACACTTAATTGACGTTTGAAAGCTAACCTATGACTGGCCCATTTAATACTTGAAGGAGGTGACTACCTGTTTACTGCAGATGAAAGTCTGCAATTACCAAATAAATGTCTGAACAAACTGAATGATAGTTCAGCCTACACCCTATGACATGCAGTTGCCTGGTGCTGCCCTGCTGCTGCGCTCTCAAGGGGGTGCTTGGCTTCATTCTTCTCTGCTCTTCCCTTTGTGTTTCGGATTCCTCCCTGAGGAAATCTGGGCACAAGAGTTAGCCCAGTAGATGGATGAGAGCTGTTGTACAACCCAGGAGACCTGATAAGGACCCTGAAGAGTCAAAGACTATGGGACATGTCACAGTGCATTCCGACCGTGCATTGTAGGTATATATGGTCCAGGCAATAAATTGGCCTCACATTTGTTGTTAATTCAACATAACTATCATGGAAAAGCTACAGTATAGACTTACAGGAGTTGCTTTGTAGTGTATGAAGCAGCATGTTCAACAACCATGGGTAAGAACCTAATGCTCTGAATTAATCAGACGCTAGCATCAATCATCTCCTGTGTGAGTGCAGAAAATAAAGGTTCTCATTAGATGTCAAAAAAAAAAAAAAAAAAGAAAAAGATATTAGTGAAACTATGTTTCTGTAATTTTAAGTAACTGTTACAAACACAATTTCAAAGATAATTTCAGATGGCTTATTGGATTTGCTTCTGAAGCAAAGTATGTCATTACAGAAAGAAAACAAAAATCACAACGTTATAGCTACTCTAATTGCCTATTAATGTGTGGTGATACCAAAAGCAGAAACATGATGAGAATGAAACAGGTTCTTAGAATCACAGAATAGAATAGAATAGTATTCTTCTTAAATTGTATCTTTCTTTTTTTTTTTTTTTTAATAAGTGTTGTAATGTTTCCTTGAATTATTTGATTATTGAATTCAGACAAAAATGTAACTCATTGAAACAATCCTTTTACGTCTCAAGTGACCTACTATGGCCCAGCAAGCACATCTGTTTAGCGAGGTTTTTTCCTCCCCTGATTTAGTTGGCTTCTGAAGTGACCTCTGATTCACTTACGTTTGAAATTATCTTGCAGTCTAGAAATTGGAGTACTGCTACCTCTAAAATTGGAAATACTTTGGGATAAATGCCTACATAATATTAATACCACTAATGGCATGCAAATAAAAAATATGCAAAAAAGACACAGAGAGATGGTTTCTTTTTACCTGTGTCATCAAATTAGGAAATGTGATATGAAAGAGAGATTTAAAATAGTCTTTAAAATGCACCATCTCTGAAAGTAATGTAGTCAATTCCTGAAGTGTCACAAGTGTTTGAATACTGACAGAGCTAATGACCAATATGGATCCATGAAGGAGTTGCTGATGCAATATAGTTGTGTCCTGGTTTTATTATTAGCTTATTGTTGTGGTTTAAGCCCAGTCGAAACTCAGAAAACTATGCAGTCTCTCTCACTCCCCCCCCTTCCTCCCCCCTGCTCCAGGAGGGATGGGAGGAGAATTGAAAGAATGTAACTCCCATGGGTTGAGATAAGAACAGTCCAGTAACTAAGGTATAATACAAACCGCTGCCACCAATAAGAATAATGATAAGGGAAATAACAGGGGAAGAGAATACAACCGCTCACCACCCGCCGACTGATACCCAGCCCAACCGAGTGATTTGTTGTGATTTGGCTTGATAGATCACCTCTACAATGCCTGATTCCCTCAGAGACTGGATGCCTTTCTCCAGAGTAGTCTACTTGGCTGAATGAGTCATAGCATAATTCCTGTATGGAGACCTTCCTTTCACAGATGCCAAGGGCCACTTCCAAAGGCTGAGGGACTGTTTCTCTCTTGCAATTGCTTTGTCAATTCATAGAATCATAGGTTAGGGCTAGAAAGGACCTTAAGATCACCTAGCTCCAACCCCCTGCCATAGGCAGGGACACTTCCCACTAAACCATGCCACCCAAGGCTCTGTCCAAACCTAACTCTGCTTAACTCTACAGATCAGATGAAATGGTCGTGGGTAAAACACACTCTGTATGCATGCCAACATGGCGATCCCCATCACAATCAGCAGGCAAGTCTCAAGGATACCTGAAGGCCATTCAAAACCTTCAGAACTCTCAAATGATGCTGTGAACAGTCTGGTAGGGGCCTGGGAGTGTAAAAGAATATCTCCTTCACAGGCTGACCACCTGAGGAAGGGAAAAATGATGTGTAATTGCTCAGCACTTGACCACACAGGGAACGCAAGCCAGATCAATTTCATGATCAATAATTCTATTCCATTACAAGTCATTACCATAAAGTACAATGAAACAAAAACCTTAGCCCAAGGCCCCCAGCCAATATACACTAACATAGCAAATACTGTCTGTAAGTAAGGTACGACATGCTGAAACTGTGAGATCAAGAGCAGCAACTTTGAGAGCCAATAAGTGAGCATTATTACTAGATACTTATTAATTCGAAACAATGAATGCTTATCACAAATATGATTAGACACACTCTGGTCAGATCTGTCGCTATCTTAACTCTTCGTACCCCACATTGGGCACCAAAAAGAACTGGTTTAAGCCCAGCTGTAACTCAGAAAACCATGCAGTCTCTCTCTCAGTCCCCCGTCCCGTTCGCACACCTTCTTCTCCCCTGCTCCAGGAGGAATGGGGAGGAGAATTGAAAGAATGTAACCACTAAGGGTTGAGATAAGAACAGTCCAGTAACTAAGGTGTAACACAAACAACTGCTGCTACCACCAATAATAATAATGATAAGGGAAATAACAGGGAAAGAGAATACAACTGCTCACCACCCGCCAACCGATACGCAGCCCAACTGAGCAGTGATCTCACCCTTCCAGGTGACTGCCTCCAGTTTATATACTGGGCATGACGTGCTGTGGTATGGAATACCTCTTTGGTTAGTTAGGGCCCAGTGTCCTGTTTCTGCTTCCTCCCACTTCCCCTCCTCCCTGGCAGAGCGTGAGGCTCAGAAAGTCCTTGGTCAAACTAAACATTACTGAGGAACAGCTGAAAACATTGATGTTATCAGCTCTGTTCCCAGGCTGCAAGTCAAAATCACAGCACTGGACCAGCTACTAAGGAGAAAAATAACTGCTACTGCTGAACACAGGATACTTATTTAAATTGCTGTTGTTTACATTTTACTTAATACAAAATTACTGAATTCTTCTGAAGTTTTATAGACTTGCAAAGTCGTTTGTGGAGCAGGATCACAATAGCTCTTGGTTGTGATCTTGTAATTATTCTGTCTCTTGTTCCTTTTGTCTTTCCAGACTTCAAACTCTTCAGGGCAGGGTGCTTGTCTCTTTGATGCTTGCTCTGCTTAAACCAGAGAAGCACAGATGTCTATTGGTGGCCTACAGATGTTGATGTCTATTGGTGGCATACAGACGTTAATGCCAAGCTGATTTCCTTTCTTGAAGAAAGACTCTTGACTGAGTATTAATTTTTATAGTGTTTAATTAACCAGAGTAAAACCAAAGGGTTTAAGTTCTTTCTGATTCCAGATATAGCATCAAAGGTATTCCAGTAACCCTTTTTAAT
>JARCZZ010014716.1:0-10000 GCA_030323915.1 Brotogeris chrysoptera
GTTCCAACAGTTCCATGTCCTTTTGATGTTGAGGGCACCAGAACTGCACACAATACTCCAAGTGAGGTCTCACAAGAATAGAGGGACAGGATCACCTCCTTCAACCTGCTGGTCACACTCCTTTTGATGCAGCCCAGGATACAGTTGGCTTTCTGTACTGCAAGCCCACACTGCCGGCTCATGTTCATGCTCTCATTGAGGAACGGTCCCAAGTCCTTCTCCGCATGGCTGCTCTGAATCTCTTCTCTGACGAATCTGTATGCGTGCCTGGGATTGCTCTGACCCAGGTGTAGGACCCATAAAATACATAAGCGGACTTTAACTATTATGAAAGCTAATGTGAAAAATCTTAAATGGGTAGGAACAATCTTTTATCATTTTAATATTTTAATCATCAAAATAATATAAAAAGAGCTTTTACCACTGAAAACATCCTGGGTCCTCAACTAACTTCAACTTTGTTGAATTTAGTGACATAGCTGGAAAACTGGCAAAGTCAAAATGAAGTTAAGTAGGTCTGTTGTTTGCCATGTCTTTTGTCTTAAAGCCACAATACTTTGAATGAAGAATAGAAAAGCACGTTACTGTGATGGCAAGAATGATTATCAGCATACAAGAACTCACCTTGGCACTAATGACTAGTCTTGGGTCTACTGGACAGTGAAAAAACAGTCTTTCCTTTTCACTGAAATTCTCCATGCATGCTAAACTCCCTGATAGGACAACAGTCCAAAATATATAAAGATAGTCTTCCTTAAAGAAGACAACCGGGATGCATTAAGTAGGAATGACTCTGGAAACGCACTGCAATGTATTATGATAGTCTTCTGACTTGGAAATAGTCTTTAGCTTCAAAAACCCGAGCTAAGTTCTAGGTATTGAATCATCCTTCCAAGTTTTCTCAGGAGCTTGGACTCAATTTACAGGTGAAATTAAAAAAAATTAAACCTGCATTTGAGACAGAAAGCCTGAGCTCAACACATACCTTTTATGTATGGAGTTTTACTGCATAGTCGGCGTCTCCAAATTAAGACTTTCCATGGAGCTTTTATGTGCAGGATTATAACTTTTATTTTGGGCATCAAGTTCAGACAGTTGGACCAAAGTATAATCAGAAGCTCCAGGACTCACGCTTGTCTTTAATGAGGAAAAATAAGGGGGTGTTCCAATATACACAACCACGGTCAAGATAATAGCAAACCTCCCACTGAATTAACTGGAAGCAGAATCAAGGCCATAGTTGAGGTAAGCAACAAAATGAAGAAACCTGATCTCTGCCAGTGAGAGTACAGCACCCAAATGGAGCATTTCCATTTGTGAAATTGTTACATTCGCATTTGTGAAATGTTACATTCTTCTCTTTGGAAACCTCTTAAGGTTTCCAACTGTATATTGATGAAGGTATAAATGTTCATCTGTAAATTAATTAATTTGTTAACCAAAACTTTTTTGTTGCTTTTGATACCAGTATCAGAGTCCCGCGCAGAGGTAGCAGATTCCTGCCCTCTCTAAGAAGTTAGCGGAACATAAGTCACATCTGGAAATTCATTACAGCGTTTATAAACCCAAGACAAATTCACTACCTCTGTCTTTCCTAAAATGTTAACGTACAGATCTTGGAGCAGATGCAAAACATAAGTAAATCAGTGGAAAAATGTCTATTGAGTTCTGATGTAATTTTATATCAGGCCCATGGCAAATACCAGAGAGCATGCCCACTCATCTCCCTCTCAACATTAATGGACAGAGACATCACGAATACATCTTAGTATATAAAAGATTGCAAAAGTCTGAACTGCAGCACACATTGCTTTACTTAAGACTTATTCAATTTAGCTTCATTCTTAGGGATCATGAAGGGAGGAGGGTTGGGATAGTTTTTGAATACCAGTATATTTAAGCATGTGTATGCTCCTGACAGTGATGATCAGAAGCAATGTTCACCAGAAACATACTCCTCATCCATTGCTGCTTTTGCTGGTCTTAAGTATTTTAAAACTCATGCTTCAGGGTTTCAGCCTGTCTTGAACAATTAGAAATCAAACTGGCCCTTAGTTGAAGGCAACAAACAGGACTGCTTCACACCTTCGTATTTATCCTCTCCTCTGGCCACTGTCATGAACAAAACAGTGGAATAGACACTCTTAAGGATTGAGCCAGCAGGACAGTTTCTATAGTGTCTGCTTAATAATCCATTTTTCATTCTATTACAATGTAAACTGTATTTGCTTATTGCTGGCATTTTCACAGCAACAGCTGCTACTGCTGCTGAAATCAAACATCTCATTTCCAAGGGCATTCTGAGGCTGGAAGGAAAAAAAGAAAAGCAAAGGAAAGGCGAGCATTTGACTCTCCTCCTGGCTACGTGGAAAGGAGAACTGGGTGATGCTTTGCATCATCTCAAAAATAAGCAGAAAAGGACTTCTGCCTGAGGTGCATGTTGCCAGCACCAGTTGGCTCCCTTAGGCAGAATTAGATAAGATGCAGCTGTAGCTGTCCCAGCTGCATAATTCTCTTTTGGCATTAAATGCACAGGCAGCTGATACAGTGAACTTACCAGGCTGGAAGGTGGATGCAGTGATGATAAAACATAAGAAGGAAAGGATAAATAAAAACACTGTTTAGTGGCAAAGCACTGCAATTGCACTACACACTTTGGAACAGGGGACTTCTTCAGGGGATCAAAGAGTTACTTATCACATTATTCAGTTCTCAAGGAATTTCCCTGTGAAAGGAAATGTCAGTCTTCTCTCTGTCTTCTCTTTTAACCCTGCCCAGCTTTATGAATAATCCTTTATTTTTTCCCTTCTAAAAGAAAGAGTTTGTACATTGCAGAAAAGTGAGAGCCTTTGTTATTAATGTTGTAGAAATACAAATATGTCCACCTAAGAAAGGAGTCTTCATTAACTCCCACAGCCCAGAAAATTAAGGCACGGCTCATCAGGATCTGAGCTTGCTATTGGTTAAATTGCAAGGGACTAGTTGAGTTGCTGGGGTTCATAATGCTGATAGAGCGGTTTCCACGTGAATGAAGGATAAACAGCAATTAATTTCAGCCAATAAATAATGGTTTGAGGCCCACATTGAAAGAGGAACAATTACTTTTCCATTTTTCCTGCCAAATGAGCTGATAAGAGAAAACAGGGGAGTTGGCCACGTAAATCAGTCTTAATTTTATCTTCCCCATTAAAAAGCAGCCATTAAGACCATCTTCGGCTCATTTCATCCTCTTCTTGTTTCAGTTTTTCAATTTGCACAAAAGGGGGGAGTTTGCTCGTCATAAAATTTCACTTTGGCCAACCTATCATTTGCATCTGAGCCAATAAATAGCAATTAGCATAAACATTTAAATCAGGAACTGGAACAAATTCTTGTTCCCCCAGCAAGCTGTTAAATTACTGTATTTCACTATATATAAGAAGCTTTAGAAACAAGATCTGCTGGGCACAATTATCCCTTTCAAACAAGACATGCTTGAAATAATAATAAAGAAAGAAGAGATAGCTCACTGGGCAACCTTCTTGCTCATAGCCAATGAGCTTAATCAATGCAGAGAAGCCACACCATTAATGGTGTTCAACAAAACCCTATTTCAAGCTTTCCCTCAAAAGGGATTTATTTGATCTTTATCCAAAATATATTCCCCAGGAATTAATTTAATTTGCACTGATGTTATATCATCAAACTTAATTTTTTCTTGTACATTTTTCTCACTTTGCTAAAATGTGCATATCTTTACATGTTGGTAAGCCTGATATTTGCAAGTCTTGCATATTTGCAGCATGTTAATTATGTCAACACATATCCAGTGGGCATGACTCTGACCTGCTTCTGATGTGGTAAATCAGCAATCACTCTGTAAATGCCAAAATAACTCCAGTGTGTACAAACCACTGGACATTAGGTAAGAAGGAGGCTCAAGCAGACTGCTTTTCTTTTACACACATTCTTGACTTGCAAGAATATTTTAACTCTTACACAACATTTTTCACCCTCATAGACTACAACAGAAAGTAAGTAGAGTTATTCCCATTTTACAGTTGGGGAACCTAGAACGCAGACATTAAATGCCTTGCTGAAGGTCATAAAGGAACTCTGAAATGCAGCCATAGTTGGCACACGGGCCTCAAATACACATCTCTAGTTTAACTCTTTCTAGTGTGTTTGCTAAGGACATATAAATCAGTTCTTCCTTAGGGTTATCTAGGGTCCTTCTGAATGTGACCCATACATATTTCTTTCTAAAGAAAAGGAATTTTAAGATAGATAGATGATAAAGCATTAAAATTTTTGTACACTGAACTGTACAGATAAGGTACCACCTCAGAATAGTTCAGGGTAAAAGACACTGGTTTTAGTGAATGTAAGCCGTTGATGAAGATGGTTTTAATTGTGGGATGTTTTTTTTTGTTTGGAGTGTTTGGTGGGAGTCAGTACCGTGAAAAGAAGAAAGGTGAAAATCAATACAAAAGGAGCAGCAAGACGGAGCTTTTGCTCAGGTCTTCAGGAATTCTGAAGTGCTGGCTGGTGACAAATGCTGAATCCCCACCAGTGTGCTGCTGCAGTCAGTGTCTTTTACCTAAAGCTTTTCACTCATAAGGAGAAACTGCATCTAAATGTATATGGAAGAGCTCTCCTTCCACTGCAGCATGAGGTAATTTTATCTGCTGTTAAGTTTTCAAAAACAAAACCAAAAATAATAATTATAAAACCTTATTATACTCTGGGCAATTTCTGGATCACTGCACAAAGATGGAAAAGCTTTCAAGACTTTGCTTGTGCTTTATCCCATAATGCAATCCTTATTCTCGGGACCAGTCTACATCCAAACTCACATTCAGATAACAGATTGGATTCTGTCTTTTACCTGCAGTGAAATTATGATTTAGGGTTTCTCTGAGGCTAATATTATTTTGTATCGTGTGCCTTGTTTCAGGTTTATAGTAAAATAAGTTGAATTCTTTCTGGGTGCATTTTTCTTATAGCCTGTGTTTTAGTACTAACAAGTAAAATGTTTTCTATGTCAATAGCATATTCCACCTAAGGATCTGAGAAATGAGTAAGCATTATTACTCCCTCTTCATGAACATAAAAGCTGAAGGCTGATTTACAGACAGAAGTACATTATTTAAACTGACAGTGTTAATTAAACCAGTTTAGTTAAACTAATACAAAAATCTCTTCAGAATCTTATTATGGTTTGGAATAGGTTACACTGTCATAAAAGTCACTTGAAATATAATGCACTAACATCCATGTGTGGCATTATATCAGGTTGATTAAATTATTTTTAAAGTAGACATGCCACAATTTCTGGGTCTAAACAGAATTTCTAAATCATGAGAGATTAAGTATTTAGATTTGAGGCCATAGAGTAGCAGATTTGTATCCAAACCCTGCATCCAAAAAGATAATATGATAATATTTTAACATGATCATTTTCTCCCTTATGGAGCAGTTTATGAACAGATACTTGGTATTACCCTCTAACTTTTCATTTCCGCAAAACAGTTATTGTGACCATCTCTTGGTAATGAATATCTCTAACGTAGCAGGATAACAAACATAGATTAAAAGAAATGTTAAATTTTTCCTAACACATTATTAATAAACATTAGGTTTATTTCAAAGTTTATCAAAGAATCCGAGTTTTACGTATGAAATTCAGAGGTGCCATTCTGTAAATTCATGGGTTAATATTTGTGTAAGAAAAAAGATAGCAATACTGGATGTTCTTTGAGGTATCCTCCAGAACACCTTTGAAGAAGGCAATAGTCAGAAATGCTTCAGTTTGGACATTTGAAAATGTCATTGCATCACATCATACACTTATTTAAGCATTTCAGTTGCTCATCATTGCAAGAGGGAAGGAGTTTATCTGTAGCAAGGAAAACTCTTGATGATGGCAATAATTAAAGTTAAATATTTTGTCCGTCAGTATATTGTCCAATACATATTATAATTGTGCTGAATAATTAAGAGCTCTCTGCTTGGCAGTTTATTGAAGAATTTGTAGGAGTTTTCCTGGTGAAACTGAATAAAATTAAGTGTGGATGATCTTAAAGGTCTTTTCCAACCTAGTTGATTCTATGATTCTATAATACAAAAATGTAAGTCTCACATACACTGAGGGACATTTGCATTCTGAAGCTGTGTACTCTATAGAGAAAATAACCAAAAGGAATAAAATAGGGAAGAAATAATCCATCATTTTCCCAGTATTTTAAACTGAATCAGCTCTGTAACACTGTAATAATTGTAATACATTAATTTTACATGCCAGCAAACTCAGAAACTCAGATGTCAGAAACTGGATCAATACTGGGGCTTGAAAGATAATGTGAAACATCTGAGTATTGTTCAGAATTTTGTTTTATGGTTGACAGGATTTAGGAGTGTGAAGCTAAGAGTACAAGTCACATATGCTAACATCTAGCAAAAATTGCAATGGATATTTTCTTGAGAGTAAATAAATGACCATCATCAGTATGAATCAAATCAATGAGAAGAAATGTCATCCAGTTCTTTCAAAGCTTTCATGAAATCCAGATGGAGAAGACATCTATCAAATTCACAGATTCATTACAAGCTTCATAGTGTCTGAATTATGATTCAACTATTAGTTGTGAAATTTAAAATTTATGTAAAATCTATAATTTGTTTATAATTTACCAATTACTATGGTGATTTATAATTCCATAATGAAGAGACTAGTAACTTGATGAAACAGCTGAAGCTTTAGTCTGTGCTGAAGAGTTGCAATTCTCTTGAAAAAAAAGAAATAAATCAAAAGTAAAATAAATCATTTCCACAAAATGTTTACTGACAGATAAAGATTAATCCATTTTTCCATGTATATTTAATAATATTTCATGCAAAAATTGAATGTAAAGTGCATCCAAAATGCTAAAATTTTTGAAAAGCAATACCTCAATGATCCCAGGAAGCTGGCTTTTCTTTTATTTGAATCAAATTTGTAGTGCAAAGAAACCACATATTTTCGTAAAAAATTGGACAAAAACTGAAATTAAAAATCTTTATTAATTTCTTACAGTCTGAGATATTACGTAGGACAAGGGGAGAATTTGGGCAACTAAACATAAAATTGATGTGAAGAGTTTTCAAATTAATCTCAAAACCTATCCTACTGCATTACAGACCAAATATTTCATCAACAAAGTATAAATAGTATCTATTGCAACTTAGGGAATATTCAGACTATGATAACCAGACATGAAAGATTTTGTGATGAATTGCATGCTTGAAAACATAAAGGTTGTGAACGAAACTGTTAATCCCATGCAGAAAATTGCCAAAATAAGTAAACTCCCCTTCAGCTCTGTTGTTCTTCTGGACTAGAGGAGGTTTGGAACAGTTGAAACAAAAACAAAGCCATAGGCCTGGAATGTATGTTGCTGTACCCTGCCAGGCTGTGGGTGCACAGTGACAGCCAGACGTATGTCTTTCCTTCCCCTGCAGATGCTCCTGTCATTCTGGGTCATAGGGAAGCAGACTGTTGGAATGGTAGACAAAATAGGTTTGAAGGAGCATATCAGAGGGAAGTTTAGCTTTTTTAATTTGGGAACTGAAGTAGGCTGTTTTCCATGGTGGTATCTGTCTGAACAACAGCTTTTAGATGAAAACTAAATGTTCATGGGGAATAATATAATGGTTACAGACCCTTATCCTAACATGGCAGTCAGAGATAGTTTCTTTTAGCTGACATGGAATGACTTTGATTTTTTTTTTTTTGGGAGGGGGGAATGGGTGTTAATCACTTTTCTTAAAATTACTTCTAAATTAAATGTCTATTTCAGAAGAAAAGGATAATATCTGTTCTCTCAAAGCTGAAAACAAAATCATAGAATCACAGAATTAACTTCATTGTAAAGGAAAGACTTTTAACATCAAGTCCAACCTTTACCCCAGGACTGCCAAGGCTACCACTAAACCATATCACTGAGAGCCTCATCTACATAGTATGTGAACACTTCCAGGGTGGGTGATTCCACCACTGCCCTGGGCAGCTTATTCCAGTGCCTGAGCACCTTCTTGTATGAAGGAATTGTTCCTAATATCCAGTCTAAACCTCCCGTGGTGCAGCTTAAGGCCATTTCCTCTTGTCCTGTCACTTGTTACTTGGGATAAGTTTTCTGTGTTTTCTGGGAACATGCATGATAAAAGGCAAGAATATCCCTAAAAAAAAAAAAAAAAAAAAAAAAAAAAAAAAAAAAAAGTGCTGATATTTCAGTAAGATTAAAATTTTGACCCGATTTTGTCCTTTTTAAAATTTGTGGAGTTGTATGAGATTCTTTGTAACAGAAATGGATCAGTCTGAACATTTATGGCTGAGGAGAACTACATATCAGAAAACGGCTGTACTCATTTTAAAGGAAGGGGAGAACTGCTGGATTTAAATTGAAATTTGAATGTGCATGATGATTGAGTCTTTTCAAAGTGAAGATTTTAGTTCATCCAACCTTCTCTGTCTGTCCTCAATGCACAGAAGAAAACAGTTAAATTCTTTCATTAATGTCATGAGACAGCAGTGGGGTTCTGCATGTGAAAGATGAGGCAGGAGACAATACCTCGAGTTTAAGGACAGAGAGTAGAAAAGATGTACCTAAAGCCCTCTGCTGGAGCTGGGACATCTGACTTGCGCAAGAGGAAAAGACATTGTGAGCAGCATGAGTATGATTTAGCTGATTGATTATCAATTAAGGCACTCTTCTGAGTATGAAGAGCCCCAGATCTGCCAAGTGGCTGAAGAGGTCAAATATCAGCATGACACCTCCCTGTGTCTTACGGAAGCAGTATTTTTTAAATTAACATATGTGCTAACTTGTTAGCACAGAACAAAATGAATTCATAGTCATCAATGGACATTGCCCTGTGTTTAAAACAAGTGAAAACGTCATTTTTTTATCTTTCTTTCTTTTTCAGAGAAAGAAAGAAATGGAGACGCAGACTTGCTACAATCTATACACAGTATTGTGAAAAAGCAAATATTCAGGAAAGACAGATCAAATGTCATAGCTAAAGAAAAAGAACTAATATCAGTAAAAATAATCGTACATAATTCCACCCACTCAGAAAATCTCACCTTTGTGTCAATTAGAATATATTTGAATTCCTTGGCTGAATATTTATTTGAGGGATTTTAATGTCATTTTCCTAAATTAAGGGCAAGCTTCTGATGGATACATTTTTACACGGGCACTGTGTTATGACCATGCAGTGACCTCTGACTGTGTGCAGAACTTCCATTGACTCCAGAGGGAGTTCAACCGTACGTGCCAATCAAGGGCTATACTTTCAAAATCACCTACAGTTATAAAAAACATTCTCTGCTTCCCCCCACTCTTTGTACAAGGGGATGATTTTGTGGTGGCAGTTTGTTACCAATGTCAGCTCAAAACATTCTTTTTGGAGGAAAAGGTCTCACTGTCTTACTCTGAAAATCGTAATTCTTTATATCCTTTTATCAGCCTTCTAAATAAAAAGTCTACATGCTTGATCCAGTGTTATTTCTGCATGACATTAGCAACCCTTAATGCTCTGCATACATTATAAACATTACACCAGAGCCATCATGAACCTTGCTATGCGAATTTTCATAAGGCGATTTATTCCTACCTAGTGGGCACTTAAGCCTCCTTTGTGCATAGGAACAAAATGTGTTCGGCAATAAATAGAAAGGAATGAACTATAGTGCCTCTTCTCCCCTTTTTGCACAAATACAAATCATTAATGCATCAGCTTTAATAATTTCTCTAATTGCTCAGATGTTGCAGTGGTATGTAAAAACTAAAGTAAGCCACCTAGTCTTTTACTGGTTAACTAGACAGAGCACAACAGGTTCAGTGACCTATTTTGCTTTTTGACAGTGTGAGTCAAAGTACTTAACTTCAATCACTATCTCATTTACAAACCCCCCCAAAATAAAAAGCATGACAGTTAACACTAATATGATGGCAATTTCATACTGTTTCTGCTTATG